>ML660205.1:3458977-3577236 GCA_007570785.1 Antilocapra americana
CGGGGTCTCGGGCCCGCAAGGGACAGAGCCGCGCCCGGGAGACGCCGCCGCGTCCTCCCTTGAAAGTTGGCCCGGGGCGGGGGGCCGGGAGGCCAGGAGGCCGCGCGCGGGGCCCCCGCCGCCCTGGACTCTCCCCGCTCACCCCGCGGGGCCGGGCGCGGACGCCGCCGGGCCGCCGAGTCTTGAGGGACCGAGAAGCGCCGGCCGGCGTCGGGGCCCTCGCCGGGGGGCGGGCGGCGGCGGACCCGAGCGAGATGGAGACGGCGAGGGGCGGCGCGGAGTAGCTGCCCGACCCCGGGCTCGCTCGGCGCTCCGCGGGGGCGCGGCGGGAGGGGCCCCCGGGACGGCCATGGAGGTGCCCACCGTCAAGGACTTCCAGTGGAAGCGCCTGGCACCGCTGCCGAGCCGCCGGGTGTACTGCTCCCTGCTGGAAACCGGGGGACAGGTCTATGCCATCGGGGGCTGTGACGACAACGGCGTCCCCATGGACTGCTTCGAGGTCTACTCCCCCGAGGCCGACCAGTGGACCGCCCTGCCCCCGCTGCCCACGGCCCGGGCCGGGGTGGCCGTCACCGCCCTGGGGAAGCGGATCATGGTGATCGGGGGTGTGGGCGCCAGTCAGCTGCCCCTGAAGGTCGTGGAGATGTACAACATCGACGAGGGCAAGTGGAAGAAGAGGAGCGCGCTGCGCGAGGCCGCCATGGGCATTTCGGTCACCGCCAAAGGCGAGTGGGGCCAGGGTCGAGGGCAGGTGGGCGGAGGAGGGGTGGGAGGCCCCGGGGAGAGGGGTGGAAGCCAGCTCTGGACTGGAGGCCACTGTCACATTACATGGACCCTAAAACTGAAGACCCGCTGGCCTGGTTTTATAGGTGGGAAAATTGAGACTCAGGCAATTGAAGTGCGTAGTAAATCCACATGATGCCAGAGCTCCACTCCAGCCGAGCAGCCTTCTCCCAGCAAGGTGGGCAGGTGGGGCCAGAGGGGAGAACCGAAGGGACTCTGTAGATGTCCCAGTAGATACCTCCATTCAGCAGAATGGTTGGGCCTCCCGCCCACAGCAGCAAATCCCTTGAAATCTGCCTTGCAGTTGCCACCACCTCCAGACACATATTTGGGGTCCTGGGCATGTTCATGCAGTCTTCATACCATTCCCAGGCCCCACAGGGAGGGTCTTAGGACCTGATTCCTTCTCCCTCCAGTCTGCCTCCTAATCTCAGAGGTACAGATGAGGGGAGATGGAGACCAGAAGTTCCTGAGGTTCATGCTCCTGTGGCTTCTTGCCCAGGCTCACTAGGTCCTCAGGGCATGTGGGTGCTCACCACATAGCCTTGTGCTTCTTATTTCAGTTTCTGCAAGGCCGGCCTTTCTTTCTTTTCAGGCCTGGTACAGCCCAGAGCAAAGAGGGGGCTCTGAAAACTGTTTTTCTAAAACACAGTTTTATAGGAAATGGCCCAGTAGGCGTTAGAAGATGCAGATCAGACAGGGTTAGCGGTCTGCAACCTTACCTCCTTCTCTTGCAGAATTATTTCAGCTGCCTGTCAGGTCTACTGTAGGTCAGAAATCAGTATTTCTTGAGCGCCTGCTCTGTTCCTGGCACAGTTCTAGGTACCAGGGAGGAAGGAAAGAGGCAGAAGATCCGATCCCTGCCTTTAGGAGCCCAGGTCTTACCAATGAAGATCAGACAGAGAAACTCAGAAGCCCTCAGGGCAGAGTAGTCAGCAGAGCCTCCTGAACTCCCAGTAAGAAAGATGGAAGGCCTGGAGGCCCATGGGGAAGTGGAGAGGGAAAGGGGAGCCCTTTATCCCCAGGCCTCAAGAAGTGGTGCTGAAAGATTAAGAACTAACATTTATTGAGTCCTTACCATAGGTGCTTAATACGCATTAACCCCTTTGACCCTCAGAACTTGTCTGATGAGGCTAGTGTCCCTACCCTCATTTTACAATGAAGCAATGTGGGGCCCAGAGAGGTTGAGTAACTCGCCCAAGTAACAGCTTGCAGCTGATGATCCAGTCTGTGCTCTTAACTGTGGCGTTGAATGGGTTCAGCAGTCAGTTTACTAAAAATTTACATGCTCACGTGCCAGGCTTTATCCCAGATGTTATACCAGATTAACAAATTTCCAGGACCTAACAATCTATTGAAAGAAACACACAAAGGTTGTCTCAGTAACAGCATGGCAAGCAGGGTGATGGCCATAGGAGGTCCTGAGCCACCACTTTCAGCCCAGCCTTGCAGTTCAGGGACACCACGGTGATTCTGAAAAGATGAGTAAGAATCGGGCGCAGGATTGGTGGTTGGAGTGGAGGGGAGGGTTCCCAGCTTCAGAGGTACAGGTGAAAACAGGAATGGGAGACACAGAGGGTGCGTAAGGTGAATGTCTCTTTAGCAGGCCCCATCTCCTGGCCACAGGCTAGGGTTGGGATTTCTTTATTTCTCTCTTTAGTAAGATTGGAAAGTAGAAAGAAGTAGTACTCCTTCTGGCAATTCCCTTGAAAAATGAAAGCCTCTTAGAGCTGGAAGTGGTGAGGACTGGCCTCTAGTAGAGAGAACCCCGAGCAAGGAGGGTCCCTGGGAGAAGAGGGCCCTGAGAGTAGGGCTTTGTCCTGAACAGGCTGCCTGCGGTCCTGGGGTGAGGGAAGCTTGGAGGCTGTGCGCGTCCTCCCTGGTGTGCTGTGTCACCTGCAGCCACAAGCAGTAAAGAAGCTCTCATGTTGTCAGAGTGCCCAGCTCGCTGCCTCTCCCTCTTTCACCCCCAGCCCTATCCCATTCAGTGCAAGCTGCCTCCTGGAGCCCACAAGCTTTCCTGTGTGTCAAGGAGGATGGCCTTACCCTATCCAGAGAAAGAAAGGAACAGCAGCAGACCAGTGTCCCACAAGGCCGGTGACAGCAGGGCTGACCTCATCTCCAAAGGCTCCCTCTAGGTCTCGAGTTCTGGTCTGGGAGTGCCTGGCAGCAGGCTGCTCCTGGAGGGTGTCAGGGGAGTTCTGTTCCTCTTTGGCATCTCTCTGGCTGCCCAGGAAGGAGGACAATGGGGAGGACAAGACCTGCAAAGGGTTGTCCAGGCCTAGGCTCCACCGCAGTCTACCTCTGGGCAAGGCTTGGCATCTTGGGCTTAACCAAGGGCCAGGCACCAAGGAAGGCTAAGCCACGTGGGCCTGACATGGCTTCAAGAAGACCCAGGCTTGACTATGGCAGGAGCTTTTAACGGTGCTACCAACCCATTCTCTGGCAGAGCGGTGGTTGGGAACATGGCTGAGCTTCAGTACTGGCATTCAAGGGGTTGACAGAGCCTGGCCAGGGTAGCAGCTGAGTGCCATGCCTGCCTCACGGTGTCTGTCATGTGGCCTTTCTCCCTAGACTACCGAGTGTATGCAGCGGGTGGGATGGGCCTGGACCTCCGTCCGCACAACCACCTCCAACACTACGACATGCTCAAGGACATGTGGGTGTCTCTGGCACACATGCCCACCCCGAGATACGCTGCCACCTCCTTCCTCCGAGGCTCCAAGATCTATGTGCTGGGTAAGGACAGACTGCCTGGCCCATGTCTGTCTCTCCTTCCCTCCCTGGATCAGTTCCTGTTGGAAGCAGTGCTTGTGTGCCAAGCATCTCCTGGGCACTGGGGGTTAATCACTCTGTCCCCCGCCCTCAGGGAGCTTCCTATGTGATCGAATAACAGTGAGAAGGGGGATCCGAGCCCCAGTCCCCAGGGGCTTACTCTCCTGCCCAACCTTTGCCCTGCCCTGGCCTCTAGGAGGACGACAGTCCAAGTATGCAGTCAATGCCTTCGAGGTCTTTGACATCGACACTCGCTCCTGGACCAAGTTCCCCAACATCCCCTGCAAGCGGGCCTTCTCCAGCTTTGTGACCCTGGACGACCGCTTGTATAGCCTGGGTGGCCTGCGGCAGGGTCGGCTCTACCGGCAGCCCAAGTTCCTCCGGACGATGGACGTGTTTGACATGGAGCAAGGTAAGCTGGACATCAGGCCCTGGTGACCCACCTCCCTTCTGCCCACCACACCTTACCCCCATCCCCCCATCTGCTCTGAGCCTGTTCACCTGCAGCGTGAGCCTTCAGAAGTCTGAACACTTCTGTCCATTCAGGGCTACTCTTGGGATCAAATTCTTTTGTCTGTCCAGCGCTCCCTCTGATTGGCTGGCTGTTTTTATCAAAGCCTTTCCCAGCTGTTTGTCCTTCTTACAACATCCAGCCAGGGCCAGGTGAGGGAGGGCTTTGAAACAGAAGGATGTTGACTCAGACACTCTCCGCCTCGAGTCGAGTGGGCCTCCTTTCCAGCTTAACGTCTGTGAAAACAGAGGTGGGACAAAGTGATTCATGATAAGAGCTTATGGTTCCTTAGCCTGCAGCAGGCATGGAGAGGGTAGATTGAGTCCCATTTCACACAGCAGGAGCACACAGGGTGGATGGAGTCGAGGTGCCGCCCAGGGTGAGAGCGGTTGGCACTCGTGCGTATTTGGCAGGGGCGGTCAGCATCTCATTCTCTCCGTGTTTCTCCTGACATCGCCCACGGCCTGCAGGGGGATGGCTGAAGATGGAGCGTTCCTTCTTCCTCAAGAAGCGGCGGGCAGACTTTGTGGCTGGCTCTCTGAGTGGTCGGGTCATAGTGGCTGGAGGACTTGGTAAGGATAGAGCTTCCAGGCTGTGGCCTGGTGCTCTGTGGACTCTGGACGTGCATGAGCAGAAAAGGGTGCTGGCTCCGGGCACACTGCCTGCCTACCACTTGATTCCAAACCACTCTCTTCCTCCCAGCCTCGATGTCCTGTCTCCGTGGGTGGGCCTCAGATATGGTCTCTCTGTCCTCTTACACAGGGGAAACTGAGGTGCAGAGAGCATAAGGGACATGCCAAGAACCACGTAACACAGGCTGGCTGAGCCCAGGTCCCCGGGGCCCTGTCCAGGAAAGGCTGGGACCTTGGTCCTCTTTATCTTCTCCTGGACACTCAGCTCTGTCAAGGAATAGGAAAGCAGTCTGATAAAATCAGTTATTCTGGTGGACTCAAGACTTTGTGGATGAGCCCTCCCAGAGATTAGGGTACTTTGACGGTGGGACCCCACCGTCAACTAGGGAGAGATAAGTGGGCAGTGGGGCTCCTGGGAACCCAGAGTTTACTCAGTGTGGACAGATTCCCTGACTTTACGACGCAGGAAAGAAACTTGACGTGAGCTAGACCATGTGAGCAGCTTTCTTCGTCACGGGCAGGAGAGAGGCAATAGTGTCTAAAAACTTGTGTAAAAGCAGGCAGTGGGGAAGAAAGCTGAGTCTTATATCTTGAGGAGATGGAAGAACTGAGAAGGCAGGAAGGGCAGAGTGGCTGTTTGACAAAAGAGTGGGGAAGGCCTGCAGCCCACAGGGTCAAGGTTGCTGAGCTTCTGCCTGTGGTTCCCAAGGGAGGGTGGAGGTAGGTCCCTCCCCCAGGGCAGAGGGAGGTGGGAGGTGGGTCACCTACCCCCGGGCAGACTGGTGGCTGGACGCTTGGTGAGGCCCAGCCCCCTCGCACTTTCAGGGAACCAGCCAACGGTCCTGGAGACGGCTGAGGCGTTCCACCCCGGGAAGAGCCGCTGGGAGGCCCTCCCCGCCATGCCCACGCCCCGCTGCGCCTGCTCCAGCCTCGTCCTCAGGAACTGCCTGCTGGCCGTGGGTGGCGTCAACCAGGGTCTGAGTGACGCGGTGGAGGCCCTGTGTGTCCTGGACTAGCTAGCTGCCTCTGGGCCCAGCCACAGTGTCCCAGACTGGACCACCCCTTCTGGACCAGAGTTGGGGCCGCTTCCCCGGGTACCAGCTCCTGTCCGCAGCCAGTGGGGTCAGGCCCCGGGGCTCTAAGTGACCTCCAAACCCTACCAACCCGAGGAAGCTGGAAGACGTGTCTGTGACGTGGCCACCCCTCCCCCACCACTGGAGCCAAGGTGACCAAGGTGGGGAGTCTTCACTTACTGCTCAGGTGGAGAAAGGTATGGGAGCGTCAGCCACCTTCCTGCTGTGGGCTCACCTCTGCCATCTCCTGGATTCTGACCCAGAGGATGGCTGCTTACTGCTGTCCTTTTCCTGGCTCTGCACCCGTCTGAGGGTCTCCTGGGATGAAAAATGGACAAGGGCTGTCCCAAACCCCTCTTGCCTCCCTTGGTCTACGTCTCTTCCCCGCTGGTGGCCAGCTGTGGGCCTGCCCCGAACCTCATCTGCTCAGCAAGAATGGCCCTGGAGCTGGAGGCGGCTGGCTTGGGAGGGAAGTCAGGTTCACGGGGGCTGGCCCAGCTTGGCCGCCCTGGCCCGAAAGGACTGGTCCTGCTTGGGGTCCTGGTGGGAATGTAACGACGTGGAAGGGGCAGACTGCTAGCCCAGGGTCTGCTCCCCACCCTTCTCCTCACCCTGTTGCTACTTCGGGCACCCCTCCCTACCAGAGGCCTAGCCCTTTGTCACCGATGGCCCTGGCATACTTCCGTGTGAAACTTTCTCATTTACACTGTGGCATCCACATCCATGAAGGGTGGATTCATTGCACTCTGGTTAACAGCAGCAGCACAATGATTAAAAACTATATTCCTATCTTCCGTGGCACCCTCATGAAGGGGTTGGGTGGACGGGGTATGGATACGTGGAGGGGACCCCATAAAGCAGTCCCTCTGACCTTCTCAGGCCACACAGAACCCTGAGGGACCACTCATTCTTGGCTATTTACTCTGAGAAGGTTCCTCCTCCAAACCACCTCGCCCCATCAGTTGCCTCACTCCTAGGAAAACAGCGCGCTTTCCGTCTCTGGAGCGTTGGTGCGCCGTGGGTGTGTTAGGAAAGGGTTGCACTTGTTAGCTGACCTCTTTGTCAGGTTACTCTCGTGTCTAGCCTCATTTCATTCAGCTCATGCTCATTTCTGTTTTGCCTAGAACAGAAAGAGAATGGCTCACTGATGTAAAAACCTAAAGGATGTGCCTCCTTTTAGCTGGTACCGCGCCTCTCCCTGATTCCAGGTTGTTTTTAAAAGCTGTGCTAACACCGGGACTACAAAGATGAAAAAAATACCTGCCCTGGAGGGGCTGTGGGGGAGTCAGACAGCACTCACTATGTGAGGGTACTGCTATGTCTCTTGAGGTGGGGACACCTGTCCAAGGGGCTGGGGGAGCCTCCTGGAGGAGGTAAGTCTTCCACCAAACCTTCACAAAAAAGGGGAGCCAGGTTCTGGACAGGATCAGGTTTTTCTTCCCTTTCTCTGGGCACCTGCTCTTTCTCTGGTTGGGCCCTGGAAGGACACTGCCACCTGCTGACCGAGCCGTTCCTTCCCACCCTGGCATTGTGTGGCAGCTGGTGCCCCCTGGTGAGCAGACTGCAGGAGGCTGTCCCCACTGCATCCAGACCCCCGCCCCATTTTAGTTTAGTTTAGGAAAGGGGGCTGTGGAAGCCAACACTGTGAGGAATGGATGGCAAGTTAGGGGGAGCATTGCAAAACCCAACCCGGTCTGCCTCCTGGCTCTGCCCTGCCTCTTTTCCTCTCAGCCCCTCCCAAAGAAAGGTATTTACAATTGGGACCCCTCCACCCTTTCTGATAGGAAGCCTAGCCTGTGTGTAAGGGGCTTTTTAAGCACCCCAAGTGGCATCAGACATGTGGACTGGACTGAGGCATTTCAAATAGTCCGGGTACCTTAGGGCTTCAGCCAGCCCTAAAGTTTCTTCCCATTATGAGACTAGGGGACTGACTGCTGGAATGTGAGGGCCGTCAGACTCAAGCTGGAATCTGCTAAGACTCACCTGTCGGAGGTCCTTGCTGGGAAGACTGGGGGTAGCTCGCTGAGGAGCGAGGGAAATGGGGGTGCCAGGAGCACACACCGCAGCTGTACCCCATGGTGCTGTGGAGTGCGCTTTGCGGCGCACACTCAGCATCTGGGGTCCAGTGGCCTGGCGCCAGGCCTCACCCCCTCCCCACCGGAGGCCTTCTCATACCCGTGCCTCTCAGGGAAGGTCCCTCCACTTTCTTGTCTTCACTTCCCAGTCTGTAAAACAAAAGCAAGAACAGTGCCATCTCCCAGCTTCAGTCCTCAGGTTAGCCCTGCAGTAGGCAGCATCCTTGTATTTTGCACTTGAGACTACTAAGGCTCCAAGAGGTTATATAACTTGTCCAGGGTCACAAGCTAGTAAGTGACTGAACCAAGTCCGTGGCCACAGCACTGCACTGCCCCAAACGCAACAGCACACAGAATAGGGAAGACAGTCAGCTGTACTGCACCAGGTGAGGGGTTCAGAATGGCAAACCTGAAAAGATAAGACCTGGTTTCCTGAGGTATGAGTATTTTCTGTCGTTGAGGGAGAGACAGAAGTGTTCTCAAGCCCACTGGGGTACAGCACACGCAGAGACTCTAGGGAGATTCAGGCAGTGCCGATCTAGGGGCCTTGCATGCCTTGCTAAGGACTCTGGACTTGAACCACATGGGAAACTGGGAGCGAATTAAGGATGTTGACTGGAGAAGCATCATGGCATCCTCTTCTGAGAAAGAGGGAGTAAAATCATCAGGACGTATCTGAGATCACAAAGGACCCCAGTGGATTTCCCCGATGGTCCAGTGGTAAAGAATCTGCCTGCCAACCCAGGGGACACAGGTTCAATCCCTGGTCTGGAAAGATTCCACATGCCACGAGCAACTAACCCTGTGAGCCACAACTACTGAAGCCCACACACCCCAGGGCCCACGCTGCTCACAGCAACTGGGGAAAGCCTGTGCATAGCGATGAAGACCCAGCACAGTTAAATAGGAATAATAATAATAATTTAAAAAAAAGAAAGAAGCCCAGTTGGTGTTGAAATCCTCAGAGAAACATGTGGTCCAAACCTTTTAGACTTCCTCTGGAGGGAGGTCCACCTGCTATGCAATCAAAGTGGCAGGAGGGTTTGCGACCACAGGGAGTGGACTAGTCCCTCCTTTCCATTGCTGCTTCTCCCCCAGAATTTCTTTCTAATGATCTCTTGCATTTGATTGAGCTTTCTGGCCCATCGAGACCCTCACAGGAGATGGGGTACCATTGTCCTTTTCCAACCTCCGTCTTGTAGAAAAGACTAAATCAGCAACCCTGTGAATAAACCCAGCAGCACAGCTAACAAGCAATGGGAAGGAGATCTGAATTCATCTTGTGGGTGGAGGGGAGTGAAAACCTCCGCCCCCACGGTTCTGAGCTCTGTAGGAAGAGATGGCACCCCCATCCCCACCCCCACTACCAGTGTCTGCAGAGCCAGACCAGCGCTCAGGTCAAAGGCCTCAGCTCCAGAGAGCAGGAGAAATCTGCTTGGTGAGATCAAAGAGTTGCGTGGGCAGGCGCTTCTTGTTGGAATTAAACAACTGCAGACGGGCAGGCATGAGGCAGAGCAGAGGCAGGAGCTGAAGAGGCAGTGCATCAAAGCGTGCAGACAGGTCAGGCAGATGAGCTTCCTGGGGCTGCCATAACAAAACACAGCAGACTGGTGGCTTCAAAAACACCAAAAATGTACTGTCCCACAGTTCTAGAGGTCTGGAATCCTTGGGGAGGGGAAATCTCCTTGCCTCTTCCTAGATCAGAGGACTGAGCTGGCCTGGGAAGGCTTCCTGGAGGAGCCTGCTGTAATAACTGGGCCTCAGGGGAAGCAGGGATTTGGTGCCAGAGTGCACGCAGGAGTGGGGCGTGATGTGAAAAAAGATTGGAAGGCAAGTTGGAGCCTATGCACACCTTGAGCAGTGGGATCAGTGCCTCAGAAGAAGGGTTTGGGGAAGTCGCCCAGCATTAGTACTCATACGATGAAGGTTCAGCCTCTCCAAGTGTGCCCCTCCACACCCGAGGTGCAGGGAGTGAGGAGGGTGGGGATGGGCATAGGGGGAGAAGCTGATCTCTGGGCAAGGGGGCAGGCCGGCTGGCTTGTGAGGGCTGGCTTGAGAGCACAGCGTCTCTACAGAGTCTGAATTCTCTCTCAGGGCGTGACCCTTTAATGCTTGAAACTGTAGGCTGTTTCCCCAAATATTCCAATTCATTTGAGCTCAGCAGGCAGGTGTGTGCCTGGTGTGAAGACACCCCAGAGCCCACCCTCCTGACGGCTGGGAGCGGAGCACCGAGAAACCGCCGCCACAGCCCAGAGGCAGAGTGGCCCTCTTTCCAAGAGCAAGGGAGCCTTTACAGATCGCCTGCAGTTGGTATTTCACCTCAGAGGAGCTTCCTGTGACCCCAGCCAGCAGGCTCTGGGCCAGCCCGATTCCTGCACCCACGCATACTCACAATCATAGACACATGCGCAAGTTCATACACATATACACACTCACACGTACACACAGCTTTCTCCCTTTTCCCACACCTCTCTCTCATGCTCACATACCCCTCAAATACCCACATACCCCTCACTCTTACACAGACCTTATGCACACACACATTTACACTCGCATAATCACTCATGCTGACATACACGACTCACACACCTCCCTCTTATGCTTCACACTTGCCCCATACCCTTACAGTATAGCTTACACTCACACGTGCCTTAAACTCATACTCACACACCTCAGACACACCTCACACTTTTACACAGTTCCATGCACCTCACATGCACACCTGTTCTCACATGTATTTACACTCTTGCACACACCTTGCACTCCCACATACAGCCCTCACACTTGGGCTGTGGTACACACCCTGGAAGCAGGCGCCCGCTCAGAACCCCTTCAGTGTGGATGGTGAGTTGCCAGCACAGGAGCACCCGCTGCTTTGACATCCACCCTGCCGCCCATCCAGAACCCCGTGCAAAGTTTGCTGTAAATCAGCCAGAGGAATGTTCACACCCTTGCTTCCCTAGGAGCTTGGGCAAGACAGGGATTCATCAGTTTTACAGTAAACAGAGACCCCCCCATTTTGTCACATGCTCCATAAATAGGGGACCAGGTCTTCCCTGAAGTTAAATGGTTCTATGAAGACCTACAAGACCTTCTAGAACTAACACCCCAAAAAAATGTCCTTTTCATCATAGGGGACTGGAATGCAAAAGTAGGAAATCAAGAGATACCTGGACTAACAGCAACTTTGCCCTAGGAGTACAAAATGAAGCAGGGCAAAAGGCTAACAGAGTTTTGCCAAGAGAACGCACTGGTCATAGCAAACACCCTCTTCCAACAACACTCTACACATGGACCTCACCAGATGGTCAACACCAAAATCAGATTGATTAGATTCTTTGCAGCCAAAGAGGGAGAAGCTCTATACTGTCAGCAAAAACAAGACTGGGAGCTGACTGTGGCTCAGATCATGAACTCCTTATTGCCAAATTCAGACTTAAATTGAAGAAAGTGGGAAAACCACTAGACCATTCAGGTATGACCTAAATCAAATCCCTTATGGTTATACAGTGGAAGTGAGAAATAGATTTAAGGGACTAGACCTGATAGACAGAGTGTCTGATGAACTATGGATGGAGGTTCATGACATTGTACAGGAGGCAGTGATCAAGACCATCCCCAAGAAAAAGAAATGCAAAAAGGCAAAATGGTTGTCTGAGGAGGCCTTACAAATAGCTGAGAAAAAAGAAGCTAAAGGCAAAGGAGAAAAGGAAAGATATACCCATTTGAATGCAGAGTTCCAAAGAATAGCAAGGAGAGATAAGAAAGCCTTCCTCAGGAATCAATGCAAAGAAATAGAGGAAAACAATAGAATGGGAAAGACTAGAGAACTCTTCAAGAAAATTAGAGATACCAAGGGAACATTTCATGCAAAGATAGACACAATAAAGGACAGAAATGGTATGGACCTAACAGAAGCAGAAGATATTTAGAAGAGGTGTCAAGAATACACAGAAGATCTATACAAAAAATATCTTCATGACCCAGATAACCATGATGGTGTGATCACTCACCTAGAGCCAGACATCCTAGAATGTGAAGGCAAGTGGACCTTAGGAAGCATCACTACAAACAAAGCTAGTGGAGGTGATGGAATTCCAGTTGAGCTCTTTCAAATCCTAAAAGATGATGCTGTGAAAGTGCTGCCCTCAATATACCAGCGAATTTGGAAAACTCAGTAGTGGAAAAAATGAGTTTTCCAGCCACAGGACTGGAAAAAATGAGTTTTCATTCCAATCCCAAAGAAAGGCAATGCCAAAGAATGTTCAAACTACCACACAATTGGCATTCATCTCACACACTAGCAAAGTAATGCTCAAAATCTTCTGAGCCAGACTTCAACAGTACATGAACCGTGAACTTCCAGATGTTCAAGCTGGATTTAGAAAAGGCAGAGGAACCGGAGATCAAATTGCCAACATCTGCTGGATCACTGAAAAAGCAAGAGAGTTCCTGAAAAACATCTACTTCTGCTTTATTGACTATACCAAAACCTTTGACTGTGTGGATCACAACAAACTGTGGAAAATTCTTAAAGAGATGGGAATACCAGACCACCTGACCTGCCTCCTGAAAAATGTATGCAGGTCAAGAAGCAACAGTCAGAATGGGACTTGGAACAAAAGACTGGTTCCAAACTGGGAAAGGAGTACATCGGGACTGTATATTGTCACCTTGCTTATTTAACTTATATGCAGAATATATCATGCGAAATGCTGGGCTGGATGAAGCACAAGCTGGAATCAAGATTGCCGGGGGGAATATCAATAACTTCAGATATGCAGATGACACCACCCTTATGGTAGAAAATGATGAAGAACTAAAGAGTCTCTTGATGAAGGTGAGAGAGGAGAGTGATAAAGTTGGCTTAAAACTCAGCATTCAGAAAACTAAGATGGCTTCTGGTCCCATCACCTCTGCAAATAGATGGAGAAACAGTGGAAACAGTGACAGACTTTACCTCTGGGCTCCAAATCACTGCAGATGGTTATTGCAGCCTTGAAATTAAAAGACGCTTGCTCCTTGGAAGAAAAGCTACGACAAACCTAGACAGCATATTAAAAAGCAGAGACATTAGTTTGACGAGAGAGGTCCATCTAGTCAAAGCTATGGTTTTTCCAGTGCTCATGTATGGATGTGAGACTTGGACTATAAAGAAAGCTGAGTGCCGAAGAATTGGTGCTTTTGAACTGTGGTGTTGAAGAAGACTCTTGAGAGTTCCTTGGACTACAAGGAGATCCTACCAGTCCATCCTAAAGGAAATCAGTCCTGAATATTCTTTGGAAGCACTGATGTTGAAGCTGAAACTCCAATACTTTGGTCACCTGATGGGAAGAACTGACTCATTAGAAAAGACCTTGATGTTGGGAAGGATTGAAGGCAAGAGGAGAAGGGGACGACAGGATGAGATGGTTAGATGGCATGACCAACTCGATGGGACATGAGTCTGAGCAAGCTCTGGGAGTTGGTGATGGACAGGGAGGCCTGGTGTGCTGCAGTCCATGGGGTCACAAAGAGTCCGTCCGACACGACTGAGTGCCTGAACTGAACTGAGGTCTGCCCTGTTTACCTGCTCATACTCACCACTGGGCCATGTCTGGCATGCAGCCAGCACTTGATAGGCGTGGACTGAGCAAGTGTATGGAAAGATCCTAATGCCCCAGTCCCAGTTCCTGTTTAGCCAGACTAGATGCTCCTGGCTCCCGAGACTTTTATTATTTTTTTTTTTCATGCAAACCCTCCCAGCTACCTATCCTCTGAAGAGGAAATACCTGACAGATGACTCAAAAGATCAGTGGGGTAAGGGGCTGGAGGCCAGAAGTGTCTGAAGACTTGATGCCTAAGGCGACGCTTTAGAAGGGATGGGTTTTCTAGGGGGTTTCCGGAGAGCTCTGTCTCTCTCAGGCTCGTGGGGTCGGGTATCCCTTCCCTGCGCCCTCCATGTTGCAGCCCCGAGGTGATGAGGTGGACGGGGAGCTCCAGGCTTGCCCCTGGTGGCCTTCTCACCTGCTGGGGCCCTCGCTGGGCCATCCAGACTCCAGCCTGGGTTGGCCGTGGAAGGGAGGGTGCGGCCGTCACCGGAGGGCAGGGCCCCAGGCCCATCCACCATCTCCAGGCCACCGCCTCCTGCCTTACATGGAGGGCCCGAGGGAGTGCTGGGGGCTCTCTGTGGTCTCAATCTCAGGTTAGTGTTTCTTAGAAACACATGTTTATCAAGGAAGAACAATTTACAAAGCCTTTCCCAGCCTCCCTGCTCCAGATCAGCACCCCATCTGCAGGAGGGACTGGATTGGAGCTCCCCTTCCAACCTGGTCTCACCCCAGACCTCAGGCCCCAGCGCCTCAGGGAAGTTGACTCAACCTTGGTGGAAAACGACCACCTCATCACTCTCTTCCAACCTCCCTCGCCTGCAACAGATCATGACTGGATTCCCTTGCCCCTTGGGAAATCGCTTCCATCTACAAGTTCACCTACATGGTTACAGAGCTTAGACACCTGCCCCCAGCTCCCCCTGGTCCTCCAGGTGATTCCCAGCCCCGGCTCCTAGGACCCTTCACCAAAGCCCTGCCCTTCCAGCCACCCCTCCTCACCTCTGCCTCAGGCGGCCCCTGGGAGAACACTGGGAGCAGGCAGCTCCCTGGACCACTCATGCCGCTCGACTCCCCACCCCGGCCCAGCCCATCTGCCCCCAGAATGTAGAATGCCCCCTCCCTTGTGTACCCCAACCTCACCCCCACACACAGGCTCCCCTCAGGACACGGCGATATCAGTAACCCTTGTGGGCCAGAGTCTTGTGGGCCCACGATACTCTGTGCCTAACCCTCGCTAGGCACCCAGAGCCTAAATGTGTAACTGAATGGAATAAAAGTGCAGCCAGTGACTGAACTGAATGAAAGTCAGACATCCAAGAGCGCAGAGAGCACCAGTGTTGAGAATAACCTTTACAAAGCCCCCCATCCCCTGAGCACAGATATCTGACTGATGCAAGGAACCGGAGCTAGGAAACCAGCAGGATTTCAAATGCTCCTGCTTAGGGGATGGGTTCCCTCTCCCCTTTGCCTCAGGCAGACAGGAGTAATCTTTAAGAACTGGGCTTTTCAAAAGCTGTGGCTGATGGCCAGCCCATTAATCCAGGCTGGAGGTAACGGCCCCAGTGCCAGACTGTGCAAGTGTCATTCCGGGCCAAGGGAAATGCTAGCTCCTGCTTTCCCTTCCTGAGGGCCAGGAGCTGGTGACCTGGTGAAAGAATGTGCTTGGCTAGGGGTGTACATTCCAGGATCAGCTTGGGAGGCAAAGGGCTAGGCCAAGGGTGGGAGCCAAGCACGGGCAGATCCTCCTCCTGGGCACCCCCCCCATCCCTGCCCTGTGTGGACCTCCAAGGACCTCCCCGAGTGCAGGGCAGCTGTTGTGGTGGCAGGCCAGGAGGAGGAGGGTCTTTGGTCCCTTCAAGGGAACAGCATTTCATTGGAGTCTTTAGTACCGAGTGCTAAGCCACAGTAGGCACAGCCATAAATCCCTGGCTACTGGGGAGCCTTCCAGCTGACAAAGAGCATCTGAGTTCAGGATCCCCTTTGATGGACAGGAACTGAGCCTCAAGAGGACTGAGTCAACTGCCCCAGGTCACGTGGGCAGCTAGGGGTGGGGCTCCTCAGTATGGAAGCCCATTCTCTGGCTGCCATTCTGAGTCTCATGAACCCCCTGCTTCATCTGGATCAACAGCCCCAGGATCTAACCCAAGGCTTTGACTTCAGAGGGTCAGTGAAGGATCCGTCAAATATGGGGTGTGAAAGCATGGGCCCCTGTCAAGGTAGGAGTTTGTTTTCATTTTTTTATTCTCCATTTCAGTCCATCAAGCATCTCAGTAACACACTAGGGTTGGTTGGTGGAGAGGATTCAGTGACTGGATACCCAGCGGTATCCCATGAGAGCTTTTGCCCCAGTCATAAGCATAGGTGCCCACCTCCTCTTACCAACCCCACAGCAATGAGAGTTACACAACCTCAGAGACAGAAAAGAACACAGAAGTGAGGGGCAGAAAAAGATCTTTTTATCTAGCCATTAACAAATGAGGTAAAGGGAACCCCTTTCCAAAATACTGACTAGAAGTTCTAGACCTAAATTGACACAAATACCTACCCACCCCACCTCCCAACTCTCATAAAGAACCCTTGTCTGCATTAAAAATCAGCAGTGAGAGTAATTCAAAGTCCCTCCCTTCTCCCCTCCAACCCCACCCTACCACAGAAGGGCTGCTCTCTCCCTCACTGGCACAGAGCGCCTCCTGCGGTTTCCAGGACCACATCCCAGCACTGGGCTTATCTGACAGTTCTTTGTCCCAGATCAGATCAGCTGTAGCTCAGGGAGTCTGATAAGCTCCGTGTTGTCCCAGCTCCCATCCACACAAACATGCTTGGGTGTCTGCCAGAATTGGGGGTGGGGAGGAAGGAGACTTGGAAGGACCCGAGTCCAGCCAAACCCCTAGCCGACTGAAGAGACGCCCGTCTGACAGCTTCACGTCTGGTCTCATCCAACAGCCAGCCCACGAGGAGGCCGTGAGGTGCATTTCAGGTTGAAGGAACTATGACTTAGCTTAGGCTACTTTAGACTTGAGCCAATCAAGAATCCTCTCCGGACTTCCCTGGTGGCTCAGCAGTTAAGAAGCCACCTGCCTAAGCAGAAGACGCGGGTTCAGTCCCTGGTCCGGGAAGATCCCAGCTGCCGCCGAGCAACTGAGCCCGTGGGCCACAACTGCCGAGCCTGTGCTCTGGAGCCTGGCAACTCCTGAAGCCCACAGGTCCCCAAGCCTGGGCTCAGCAATAGAAGGAGCCACCGCAGGGAGAAGCCCACGCACCCCGAGAGAGAGCAGCTGCCGTTCACTGCAACTAGAGAGAAGCCCGAGCAGCAGCAGAGACCTAGCACAGCCGAACAAGTGCATGAAAAGAAATCATCTCCAAGCCAAAGCACAGTGGCTGAGAGTGCTGTTTTTGGAGCCAGGTTGCCTGGGCTCCAATCTGGCTCTATCAGGTTGCCAGCTCTGTAACCCCATGAGGGCAGTTACTTAATTTCTCTATGTCTCAGTTTCTTCATCTGTGCAATGGGGATACTCATATATTAGAATCTGCTTCCTAGAACTGTGATCAGGAGTGAATTCACTCATACAGTGACTGAGTTAGGACTGAGTCAACACCAATAAGGGCATCATCAATTCAAACATTTGTTGAATACATAATACATGTAAACACTATTAGATGAGGTATATGTTTCTGAGTAAAACAACCTTTTAGTCTTTTGTGACTATTACAAGTTGAGTGAGCCCAGGTAATGTGAAATGAGAAATAAGTAAATAAACTTTTTATAACACAGCAGATACCTAAAAGAGAAATGGTACCAATTTATTTTAAAATTAAATAGAGAATAATAGGGTCAGAGCAAAAATCTGCCCAGATTGGTAGTCAGGGATATATTTTCCCATTAATTAATATTTGCTGTATGGCTGGCTGCAAGAGCCAGGGAGGCTAGGAGTGGTGCCGTTCACTAGTGGGCAGGACCAGGTCCCTGGCACTAACAGGCTAGCGGGAGGATTCTCAAGTGACATGGAGCAGTGTTAGTGTTTGCACTGTAGGATACACTCCTCCAAACGGCCAGTGTCTCCGTACAGTGACCAGTGCATACTAAGTGTTATCTATACAAAGGAGACTAATTCCTTTTTTATGTAATTTTATTTATTTTTTGGCTAGGCCAGGTCCTCATTGCTGCACGGGCTTTCCTCTAGTTGCAGCAAGCGGGGGCTGCTCTTCGCTGCAGCGCGAGGCCTTCTCGGATGCTGAGCACCCTCTCTAGGGCCCATAGGTTCAGTGGCTGTAGCGGGCTTAGCAGTTGCAGTTCCCAGGCTGTAGAGCACAGGCTCAATGGTTGAGGTGCATGGGCCTTAGTTGCTTCGAGGCATGTGGGATCTTCCCGGATCAGGGATGGAATCTGTGTCTCCTGCATTGGCAGATAGCTTCGTTACCACTGAGCCACCAGGGAAGCCCAAAAGAGAATAATTCTTATCCAGAGAGGTGCCAAGAGATAGGCTTTTGGCACCAAGAGAGGTGCCAAGAGATAGTGGCAGAGTGGAGCTTGGAGCGCGAGGTGGCAGACTCCTGAGCCAAAACTTTGCGTCAGGGGCAGCAGAAGGAACGGGGCTCCTGAGTGTCCCATAGTGAGGCAATCAGTTGCCAGGTGGGCAAAAAAATAAAGAAAAGGTGTGACTGAGATTTCTACTATGTGGCTAAATACCACGGGACAAGTTACAGCAGAGTCGAAATGGAACTCCTTTCTTTTAATCCAAATATCTTGCTACAGATGAAGAAACTGCTCTCCAGAGACAAAGTCCTCAGCCATGACCACACATGGATAATGGTAAAAGAGAAGCTGGAATTTAGGACTCCAGTTTTCTTGCCTGGACAATCTCATTGACACAGGAGCCTGGTGAGCTGCAGTCCATGGGGTGGCAGAGTCCAGCACGCTGAGCGACTCACTTTTTTTTTTTCTGCCTGTGCTGCACAGCTTGCAAGGTTCCCCAACCAGGGACTGAACCTGGGCCTTGGCAGTGAAAGCATGGAGTCCTAACCACTGGACTGCCAGGGGATTCCCTGGAGCCCAGTGTGGAGTCTGCGCCAAGGCCACAGGTGCAAGACCTTTTGCCAAGGCCACAGACACGGAGCCCAGAGCCAAGATCACCTTGAAGCTGACTGAGCACCTTTGTAACCGTTGCCAGAAGTGCCTCTGATCATCACCAGCCAGCTTCCTGACCCCAGACTCGGCAAAAGTGCCCACATCAGTACTCACCCTCTAGCGCCCTAACCAATCACCTAATGCCAACTTTCCAGCAGGAATTATCTTTGTCTTGAGGCTATAGAAATTGACTACGAACCCATGAAGTGTCAGCTCTCTCTTGAGCCAGCTTGCTGTTCTAACTTGTGTCCTGTCGACTTCCCTGGCCTGTCAGGAGGTCAGCTCACTGTGCTCACAGCCCTGGCGTTATCTCTGCTCTTTGTTCTTAATAGACCGACTCCTTTCTTCAATACCCGCATTCGGACACCCAGAACTCCTGTTCGTCTATGTGTATTTTCCCTGCAGCTGCAGATGGGGGACAGTGTGAGTTGTCTGGCTTGCAGAGAAGAGCTAGCTTCTCCTTGGTCACATCCTTCCTAGGCCTGGCCTGTGAATAACACTAAATTTTCCATTTTAATGGATAGCTTGGGGACTGTTTTCAGTGTTGGAAGCACAAAATTTCCCAAACTCCTGCTAAGGCTTACTAGAATTTAGATTATAAGTAGCTCATCTGTTCCATCTTGTATTTCCAGAGCCCATTTGGGTACCACAAGACAGTGTGATTCTTAGGGACTTGAGCTGTGATATCAGACTGACAGGGTTTGCCTCCCAGCTCTGTTACTTCTAGCTTGGGCTGGGTGGTCTTGGACAGGATACTATATTGAAGATGCTTAGAACCAGGACTTGCTCAGTAAATGTTATACAGAAAGTAAAGTGAAAGTGAAAATCACCCAGTCATGTCCGACTCTTTGCGACCCCATGGACTATGTAGTCCATGGAATTCTCTAGCCCAGAATACTGGAGTGGGTAGCCTTTCCCTTCTCCAGGGGATCTTCCCAACCCAGGGATTGAACCTAGGTCTCCTGCATTGCAGGCAGATTCTTTACCAGCTAAGCCACAAGGGAAGCATAATATTACACCTATTATTGTAGTTGCTCAGTACATATTTGTTGAACAAAGGAATGGATGAATGAATGATTGGCTCATTAATGAACAAATTGCCTAAGCAGACATATACTTATGGTCATAGCTTTCACTTCAGTTGCTCAGTCATGTCTCTTTGCAACCCCATGGACTGCAGCACGCCAGGCTTCCCTGTCCATCACCAACTCCCAGAGCTTGCTCAAACTCATGTCTCTTGAGTCGGTGATGCCATCCAACCATCTCATCCTCTGTCGTCCCCTTCTCCTCCTACTTTCAGTCTTTCCCAGCATCAGGGTCTTTTCCAATGAGTCACTTCTTCGCATCAGGTGGCCAAAGTATTGGAGTTTCAGCTTCAAAATCAGTCCTTCCAGTGAATATTCAGGACTGATTTCCTTTAGGGTGGACTGGTTGGATCTCCTTGCAGTCCAAGGGACTCTCAAGAGTCTTCTCCAACACCACAGTTCAAAAGCATCAATTCTTTGGCACTCAGCTTTCTTTATGGTCCAACTCTCACAACCATACGTGTGTGTTAGTTGTTCAGTCATGTCCAACTCTTTGTTACGCTGCAGACTAGCCTGCCAGGCTTCTCTGTCCATGGAGTTCTCCAGGCAAGAATACTGCAGTGGGTTGCCATGCCCTTCTCCAGAGGAACTTCCCAACCCAGGGAAGTTCAATCCCAACCCTGGTCTCCTGCATTGCAGGCAGGTTCTTTATCGTTTCAGCTACAGGCAACTACTGGAAAAACCATAGCTTTGACCAGATGGACCTTTGTTGGCACAATAATGTCTCTGCTTTTTAATATGCTGTCTAGGTTGGTCATAGCTTTTCTTCAAAGGAGCAGGTGTCTTAATTTCATGGCTCCAGTCACCATCTGCAGTGATTTTGGAGCCCAAGAAAATAAAATCTGTCACTGTTTCCACTGTTTCCCCATCTATTTGCCATGAAGTGACGGGACCAGATGCCATGATCTTAGTTTTTTGAGTGTTGAGTTTTAAGCCAACTTTTTCACTCTCCTCTTTCACTTTCATCAAGAGGCTCTTTAGTTCCTCTTCACTTTCTGCCATCAGGGTGGTGTCATCTGCATATCTGAGGTTATTATTTCTCCTAGCAATCTTGATTCCAACTTGTGCTTCATCCAGCCCAGCGTTTCTCATGATGTACTTTGCATATAAGTTAAATAAGCAGGGTGACAATATACAGCCTTGACGCAGTTTTGAATCAGTCTGTTGTTACAAGTCCGGTTCTAACTGTTGTTTCTTGACCTGCATCCAGATTTCTCAGGAGGCAAGGTCAGGTGGTCCGGTATTCTCATCTCTTTAAGAATTTCCCACAGTTTGTTGTTATCCACAAAGGCTTTGGCATAGTCAATAAAGCAGAAGTAGATGTTTTTAAGGAACTCTTTTGCTTTGTCTATAATCCAACGGATGTTGGTCACAGTTTTGGATATTCCATAAAACATGCTAGGCTTAGTTTTGTCAGCAGGGGGCAGCATTGAGTCAAGCATCTCAAATTGGTCCTCAAGGAAGAATTCAGTTCCAGTCCTCTTTTTGGAGCCCACCTCCCGGTCTTGGAAGGCCGCTTCTAATGAGCAAGTTCTTAATCAAGCAGTTCCACTAGCCCCTGGAAAAGAAAGGGCTATATTGCCCACCACCCAAGAGTGACAGTTACAGAGGGCTGTAACTCAGAGCTCTGAGGAAGGGAAATATAATGATTGTGGTCTTAGGCAAAGCAGTGGTAAGCTGAGCCCTCCAGCCTGCAGCAGTCCTCTTCCCAGAGAAAAGGAAAGAGGGGTCCAGGCACCTATACTCAGATAAATCCCAAGGTAGGAGATGCTCTAGGGCCTGGGAGCCTCCCCAAAGCTCAGCAGATCCAGAAAGCGCTCAGCTAGCCCTCATCTACTTTTCTCCCCTACTACAGTCTCAGCACCTCCCCTCCCTCTCACCCCACCACCCCATCCCTGAACGTCTTTCATCACAGTTTACTCTTGCTTTGGTCCAACTGGCCTGTGAAGCCCTCCCTCGAACCCCTGAGCCAGAATAAGACCCATCCTTTTAACTCTATATGGCATTTTGTGCCTGAAATACATAATTTAAAATTATTATAGTTTGTTTTCATCTGTCCAAGAGAATGACTGAATTAACACTGTAGATAAAGGGATGTGAAATTTGTGATATGAGATCAGGCATAGGGCAACTGGTTGCAAGAGGCTGCTTATTTGTTGGTTAACACATCAAAGTTTTTCCTTCATATTTTCTTCAAGCATTTAAGTGCTCCTCTCGTGCCCTAAATTTGTGCTAGTGGCCAAACCACCTATCTAGTTTTCTTCCTATTTTACCTTTTGAAATTTTTATTGGCGTATAGCTGATTTACGATGTTGTGTATGCGCCCCTCTTGAGAACCTTCCCACTGCCTGCTTTGGATTAGATGGTAAATTGTTTACTTATCTTTAACCCTTGCAAAACTGTAAACTTCCTGAGAGCAAGGAGCTAATTGTTAATCATCCCTCAAGAGTCATCTGAGATGCATTTCTTTTCCAGGAGAACTGCTTTCCCACCACTCCCCACCTCACCCCCAAAGCAGGCCTTGGTGTCTCGCAGCTGCCCTCCTACGGGCACCGTGCGCTTCACACATCATGGCAGTCCCTAGTCTGAGTCTTAACGTCCGCTTTCGCTGGTCTGGACCCACCCAGGGGCAGATTGGAAAGTATGTCAGGGCCCGCACGGATGCTTGTTTCTAACTATCTTCCCAGCGAAGCATCTACAGGCTCAATAAACCATTAACCCCAGAGCCCCTCACACCGTGATCACCAAGGGTAAGCTCCTGCGTGCCCACCTCCAACCGGATGGCTCAGCTCAGCCCAGACTCCTAGGCACATCCGCGCACGTGACCCAGGAATTCCCCGGTATCTGCCAGCAGCCAAGCTCCCTGACGTAATCCGAGGCATTCTCCCTCTGTGACAGACCAGGTCTCCCTTCCAGGAGTCCGAGTGAGGGTTGAGTTTCAGCAGTTAGGATCATTTCCGAGTCTCACGCTTTTCCGGCTCTGTTTGTCTGCCCCTCCGCCCCGCCCCCAGCCTGTCTGCTGTAGACAGACAGCAGACGCGTTTATTCAAAGACACGTCTTTAGTCAAAGCCCAGCCCGCACCTTGTCTGGAACGGAGGAGGTCTCTTTTCTCTGAAGAGTTCGGTTATCACAGCTTGCCCCCTAAAGGGGAATTCACATTCTGGTCAAAGGAAGCTGAAGTGGGGGTGGGGAAGGTTCAAGAGGTACAGGTGACCTCCCCCAGACCCCATCTCATCCCACACCCCTGCAATACTCAGTTTAGGTGGAAACAGAGGGAAATCTCCTCGTCTTTGAACTCCACTGCATATGCATTCTTTTAGTTAATAAATATTTACTGAGTGCCTTTTTGTGCCTGGCAATGGGCTATGTATTAGGGATACCTGGAGTCTAGATTGGGTCTAGATTGGTCTAGACTTAATAGGAGTCTAGATCAAGCTTGAAAGGACATTTTAGATTCATCTGTGCGATTCTTTCACCTTACTTATGAGAAAATACTGATTCATCCAGCTGTCTCATATCTTTCAGGTCTCAGCCTAAAAGTCTGCAGGAAGCTGCCCTGGACCACCCTCTTCCAGAGAGGGCTAGAGGTGCCCTCCTGAAATACACCCCAAGAGCATTCTGTTCTCCCCCATCATGGATACATCTGCCTCTGTCTGGGATTTGCTTGTTTATTTCTCACTAGATTGAGAGCTCTCTGAGGGCAGAAACCACCATCACCTTTGGATCCATAGATAGTACCTACTAAGCACCAGTATTTGTAGAATGACTAAGTGGTGGGGTCAAAGGTCACAGACATGGCAGGTATCAGTCAGAACTAGAACTCAGGAGTCCTAACACTTAGCCCTGTGGTTGCTTTTATATTACCCATGCTTCCTCTTGAAAGCCCTTATCTATCTAAGTGGCTAGATCCCAGGAATGGATGGTAATCTCATTGGGGAAAGAAAGGAAACAGCAGGTCAGGGGAACTTTCACCTGGACCTCATTCTATTTTCAGATAATTCAGAGTCAAAGGGGAGGCTGCAGAGAGGAGAATGCCAAACTGGCTACCACCTCCTGTGGCCCTCCAGATTTGGGGTTGGTTTCCTGAATAAGTGGATCCTCTGCAGCTATAAAGAAGCCAAGGGCCCCACTCTCTAGCCCTAACTCACACTTGAAAGGACAGTGAAAGTAGGAAAGTGGGCAGACACTAAATACAAAATTCAGTCACAGTCTAGTTCTTCTTGATCCTCAGCCTGCCCTGAATACACAGCTGGAGGCAGCATCCTCCTGGGGCTTCTGAATCCCATCTCTGCCAGTTTCTCACCAGTTGCGTGGCCTTGGACAGAATAATACACCCTTAACAGGACTGGACTACTATGAAGATTCAAGGGGAAATGTTCCTTTCTCCCCATTATATCCCACATTTAGAGGAAAGAGGAGAGCCTACAGATAGTCTCATTTCACTCTAAATGACACAATGGGGATTCTCGACTGAGGATTCTGGTCCAGACCTTAAAAACCAGGCTTCAAAACCACAGAAAGGAAAACTTGAATGGGCAGCTATATTTACAAGTTAAATAGTGAGAGTGTAATATATTTTTAAATGAATGGATGTTTCCCTTTGGCTCTACCTCCTTCCCCTGCTTCATCAATTCTACCACATCCTGAGGAACCACTCAACCTTAGAAGCCTTATTTGCTGAAGAAGTAGGAACTTCCCAGAACTGCATGTCTGGGATACAGTTAAGGTTGATCCCACTGAAGGCAGAAGAACTCAGAACCCTGAAACGGCTCTCCCCTAACCCTCCAACTTGAGAGTCTGCCTCCATTCCAATCCATCCCTTTTTCCTCCTTATGGTCTCAAAGAAGTGATCGAGTGACTTTATGGATTTTGACTCGGGAGAAGCAAATTACTCAGGATGGAGAAATCCTTTGGGGAGCTGTTATCATTGTCAGTTTGCCTCTTGCTGACTGAGAACAGCAAGGTGAAAGGACAACAGGTGGCTCTAGGCAGGACCAAGAGCCTCTGAGAGGCACAGAGCAGGGCAGGGGCTCTCAAAGCTTCTGGGTCCCGGCCGCATCAATCGCAGCCCGCCCCACCCCAGCGGCCGCCCCGCGCGCCCCTTCCCCAGCAGGACCCCGCCGGAGCCCGGGTGGGCGGGGCTCCACTGTCACTCTCCCCGCCGCGCGGGAGGAGCCAATGCCAGCGGCCCCGGTCACGCGCTCCGGGCGGCCCGGCCAATGGGCGCCGGGGGGCGTGGCCCGCCCGCGGGCTCAGGGCGTTTATAACTGCTTGCAGCGCCGCGCAGCCCCGCGAGCGCAGGTGCAGCCGTGGGTTCCCGGGTGGGGCGGGCACAGGTGGCCGCGTCTCCGGGTCTGCTGCGCCGCCGGTCCCCCTCCGCCCGCGCCCGCCGTCTGCCCATGGAGTCCTTGCCTTTCCCCCGGCCCCTCGGCCCTGAGCCCTCGGCCACTGCCGCGCTGGCCGCCGAGCTGGCCCGGCCCCTGGCCGACGGGCTTCTCAAGTCGCCCAAGCCCCTGATGAAGAAGCAGGCGGTGAAGCGGCACCACCACAAGCATAACCTGCGACACCGCTACGAGTTCCTGGAGACCCTGGGCAAGGGGACTTACGGGAAGGTGAAGAAGGCGCGGGAGAGCTCCGGGCGCCTGGTGAGTGCGGCGTCCTCAGCGCGCCGGCCGGCCGGCGGGCTCCCGGCTCGGCCACGCCGGTGGGGGGCGGCGGGTGGGCCGGGGTCAGCGCCCTACTCGGTGGGATTGCCTGCCTTCAGCCTTCATCTTCGTGTGTGCGTGCGCGTGTGCGCGCTGATGGTGTTCTCGTACATTTGTCTGTCCATGAGTGTAGGAACAATGGTCGGGGACCTGAGAACCCCAACAACTCTGGTCAGTAAGTGATGGTTTCCAAAGGGAGGCAGGGTGAGGAGGCTCCCTAGAGATGAGACTTGAGTGGAATTTTGTTTGTAACAGACTCTCCAGTGGCGTAGCATGGGAAGAGGAAGTAGAAGGCACTTGATCTTAGTAGGGGGGTAGTACGTGTGTGTAGCTGAATGAAGAAAGGAATGAGGCGTCCAGTTCCTCAGTTCAGTTCTGGTAGTTTTGGCAGCCCAGGAGACCATGGAGATATCCCTCCCTCCTGAGGGGCGTGGATGGGTTTGACATTTAGGTCCTTGCCAACTCTGACATTCAAAGTTTTATTATGATGTGTTTTTAATTCTAGTAAATGTGAAACCAGGCTCTGGTGAAAGATCCACTGCGCCCCAAGATACCTTTGGATTTGGGGCCTTTTCAGGGACGTGCCCTGTTCATTTGGGAAGTAGGTGTGTATAGTAGTAGTAATCTATGGGTTGTTGTTGTTTAGCTGCTCGGTCATGTCCAACTCTTTTGTGACACTAATGACTATATATAGCCCACCAGGCTCCCCTGTCCATGGGATTGTCCAGGCAAGAATACTGGAATGGTTTGGCATTTCAGTCTCCAGAGAATTTTCCCTACCCGGGGATCAAACCCGCATGTCCTGCATTGCAGGTGAATTCTTTACTACCGAATCACCAGGGGAGTCCTTTAATGTCTGGGACCTTATGCAATTTATTTTCTCTGTACTCTCAGTTTCTCCTTTTGCAAAAATGAAGAAAATATGGGCTCCCTCAGTTTCTATGAGGATTGAATGAGATACAAATATGAATTTAAATTGTTACCTGACAATAGAACCCACAATGAGAACTGATATTTATATTTGGAAAGACCAGCCCTAAAAGGATGGCAAGTTTGCAGAAGTTAACAGTGGTTCCCTAACTTGAGTTTAATGTACATTGGCATCACCTGGGTGCTTATTAAAAATACTTCTCTGCTTCTGCACCGGGAGGATTTCATTCTGAAGATCTGGGATGGGGCCAAATAACCTGTATTTTTTTTGGCCACACTGTGCAGTATGTGGGACCGGGGATCAAATCCGTGCCCCTACAGTGGAAGCACCAAGTCTTAACCACTGCACCTCCAGAAAGGTCGAAAGTGAAAGTATTAGTGACTCAATCGTGTCCAACTCTTCATGACCCCATGGACTATAGCCTGCCAAGCTCCTCCGTCTGTGGGATTTTCCAGGCAAGAATACTGGAGTAGGTTGCCATTTCCTCTTCCAGGGGATCTTCCCAACCCAGGGATCAAATCCAGGTCTCCCGCACTGCAGGCAGACTCTTTACCATCTGAGCCACCAGACAAGTCCCTAAATAATCTGTATTTTAAGAAGCCTTTTAGTGCAAGTGGTTTAGGGATTGTTTTGCCAAATCCAGTTGGGTGCTAGTTATGAGTTGTGCATGTATGCGTGGCCGTGCTTTGCCTATTGGCTGTGGCAGCAAGTCACCTCCCCAGATTGTTTGCTTTTGCAGCCAGTAGCTGGTTTGAAATTCAGGAAGTCATTTCATTGGTGAAGGAGAGTGGATGCTGGGGAAAGGGAGTGGATTATGGCCCCATCAATAGAACCGAGTATGTTTTTCCTCCTAATGCCTGGCACAGTCCCCAGGTGCCCACTGCCAGGTTACAGCTATTGGGCAATCATGTACTTCCTGACTTTCCTTTTCTTTCTCTTTCTATAAAGTGTGACGGCCCAATGAGCCTCCAGGCTTGAGACTGTTGGACCCAGGCTTTGTTAGGGGCTCAGCTGAAAAATAGCTTCTTGTGGCTTGTGGCTCGTACCTCTTGTTGGGGGACAGACTGAACTGGGGGGGAATGGGGTGGCCCAGAAATTGAGACTGAAATTCAGAAGTCCCATTAAGCTCTTAATCTGGGTCACTGCGTGTGTATGGGGTGTGTGTGTGTGTGTGTGTGTGTGTGTGTAAGAGAGAAAGGGAGAGATCACTGATTCTGGAATGAGATAAACCAGCTTTTAGCCAGCTTTCAGTTTGCAAACCTCAGTGGCTGTAGGCAGAGATTCCAGCTCTTGTTACATCAGAACAGAGAATTCAGAGGTGCTCCCTGGCTTCATGTCTCTTGTCTCCAGGGAGCCAAGATGATTAGGAATGAGACCTGCTCCCTGATCCATAGATCACCCTGTACTTCTGCTGGGAGTTTGCTCAGGGCCTCCGTCCTCCTGGGAGAGCAGCTCTGCAAGCTGCTAAACTCTGGTTTCTCTAAATTCTGGAGAGGAATCCTCTTCTCCACTGCACCCCACTCCTGCCTCTTCACTGTCCTTCCTGAAGAGACCCCGACGTGGTGCCCCAGGAGAGGAGTATGGGAGCAGCCCACGACCTCCCCCAAAATGAACCAAGGTCTTTGGGGAAGAGGGTCAGAGGAAAGCCTGCTGGGTGACTTCCGCCCCATTCCCAGTTCCCAGCCTGTCTGATAGGATTCTCAGGGGCCCAATGGGGTTGTCTAGGGGGAGGGGCAGGTGGGCAGGACTAAGGGCTACTCCAGGAGGACACTAAAGGCAAAATAAATATTTGCTCTGGATCTTCTAGCTATGAATACATTCCTGGTATCCACATTACATTTCCTCCTGTGACTCTCCTAGCTCTCCTGACCCACGCCCTCCCCCAGGAAGAAAAGCACCTGCTGGGTGCCTGGAATGGTGGAGTCCACCACAGCTGTTAGGGTGATCTACATAGAGTTCCTACCTGCAGGAGCAGAGGAGAGTCCAAGGGGAAAGTGATCTGGGCCAGGGGAGCTTCTTTGTCATTTATATATTGGATTGTTGCGTGGGATTTCAAAATGTTTGAACATGACCAAGATGGTCTGATTCCTTCATTGACAGACGGAGAAACTGAAGCCCAGAGAGGGCAGGTGACATGTCCTGTGGCTGGTTAGTGGCATACCTGCAGTATCGGCTCCTGACTTGACCACCCAGCGTGAGATGACCAGGACTGGGAGCTGGCTCTGGGCTGAGCCGGGGCTTGCCTCAGTTTGCTTTGTCATTCCAGCAGCTAGCTCCAACTGCCCTTCCCAGAGCTCCCGGCTCACTGAGAGTGGGAGGAGTCTTCGGGAACAACCCCCACCCCCACGTCCTCACTGCCTCTGCCCAGGGATCCTGAGTGGGTGAACTACACTACATTCGAGGCTTTTGCTTTGTCAGGAAAACTGCTCTGCTCAGCATTCAAAGTCCTGGCTCTGCTGCTTCCAAGCCATGTGACCTCTCTGTATCTCAGTTTCCTCATCTGTAAAGTGGGGCTTATATAATTCCTACCTTGTGGGGTTCTCATAGGGTTAAGTACGGTAATATGCAGGTCAGCACAGTAGCTGGCACACGTAGGAGTGTTGCCCTAGCGAGGCTGGCTTTGTCACGGCCCTCCTCTCCCTCTCCTCGGGAAGGGAGTGTCCCTCCATCCTGGGTCTGTCCTGCCCTGAGGAAGAGAATGGCATGTGCTTCCCCTTTCCGAAGCCCTTGGTTTCAGCCTTGTTCAGAGTCCCAGTCTCTCCTTTAGCGCCTGATCCAGAGACGGGCTCCCACCTGGCCAGCTGCCAGAGGCCTCTTCTGTGTGATGCTGCCCTCCCAGCTCCTGCTGCACCTGCCTGCTCAGGGCAGGGAGAGAGACTGGCTGCAGGCGACTCCTGTTCTTGGGCTTTGGCCAAGCCATGCAGGAGGGCTGGGCAGGGAAGCGCCTTGTCTGGCAGAGTGGGCCGGAGGGTGACAAAGAAGGAGTCTGCACAGCACTGGATTTAGGGGAGGCGGTCCCCTCTCCCCTCAGAACCCATTCCTGGTCCCTACCAGGTTCTCTGGCAGGCTTGGTGGGATGGTGAGCCACCCCCAGGCCTATCCCCACTCTGCCAGCCCAGCCCAGCTTCTCCTCTGTAATCTAAATGGGTCATCCTCCAGCTCCTCACCCTGCCTCCCAGAGGCAGCTGCTCCGTGAAAGGCCGAAAAGGAATCAAGGATCTTGGCTCCAACTCTGGCTGATAGCTATGACCAGAGATGCCCAGCTTGTACCCTCTCTCTTGTCATCTGCAGCCAGTACCTGTAGGTCATCTTTTTCTAAGAGCTTTCTGCCATCCTCTCCTGAATGCATATTATTCTTGATCTGAGTTCCTGTGGGGATTAGAAGGAGAGAAGGCAGTGTTGAACCAATTGCCCTCAGCACCCATCTTTCCAACATGTTTGTCACGGCGGCTGGTGGTGTACTGCACAGCCCAGCCCAAGGCAGGGTGTGGGGCATTCCCTCCTCCAGAGGTTAGAGACAGGCCGGAGCATCTGTAAGGACCTTATGTCTTCTGAGATGGTAGCTTCTCCACGCAGCAACCCTGCATTTTGGATCCTGACAGCCTGGCCTTGTTGAGGAACCTGGGAAGAGTCACCTTTCTGGACTTCAGCATTTGCCATTTGCAAAATGGAATAGGGAATTAGCCATGCTGCCTTTCAGGCAGGCAAGGCCGCAGAGGCAAGAAAATCACTGTGCTGGTATCAATAGGAATTTTGCTCAGGCAGGTTAACACAGTTATAGCATGGGGCCTCTGAATAAGCCCATTATAACAATCCTTGGCCAGCACCTTCCTGGCATGGTAGCAGGTGACCCAATTCTGAAGAAGCTCATCAGAAAATGCTGAAGTTTAGAAGCAATCTTAGAGATCCTGGTGTGCAAATTCATGAATACTTCCTTTCCTTTCCTTCTGGTGTGTCCTCAAACCTTTCTCTCTGCTTGGAATGCCCTTGTTGCCCCATCCAAAAGCCTTTGTGTCTTGGCTTGGTAAACCCCACTCTTCCTTCAGGATCTAAAACAAAGGTTTCTCCCAGGGGTGATTCGCCGTGCTCCTCCAGGCAAAGCTCTCCAGTGCTCTTGGAGCCTCTGGGCAGGCAGGGATCTCAATCACACCTGACTGGATCAAGGACCTTGGTGCAGGGACTGTCTGGCTTTTGTCTGAATCCAACACCTACAGTAAGTGGCAGACATGTAGTAGGCATTCAGCAAATGTTTGGAGAATAAATGCCCTTTTATTTTTCAGATGACGACATTAGAACTAGCCAGACCAGTTAACCAGATCATTTAAGTGACTTGTCTTGAGTTGCATAGCTCCAAAGGGGCAAATCAAGATTAGATACCCTGGCTCTTGGCACCCCTCCGCCGATCTAATGTTCACATTTATATTGTGATTATTGTGTTTCAGTTTCCTGGCCCCTCTCAGTAGGGTGGCCATGTAATATAACATCTCAGCCTGAATATTTCGGAGAGTAAAAAGGGCACTATTAATTACGTGGGATGAACCAGGATTGTCCGTATGCAGGTGGCTTTCCTGCCTCTGAGTGATCCATTCAGCGACTATCTTTCTGTTCCTTTAATCTGGTCGCTATATTTTAATCCTAGAGAGTGGTTGCTCAACTGTCTTGCACATGAGGACAAAGGTCCCTCGAAATGAGTTCTAGTAAACAAGATTGACTCCACCCATGCCTCAGAAAAAGGGCAGAAAGTCTTATTTGGGCACTGGTCCCATCGGTCCCAGGGATCAGCCCAATGACTTAACCAGTAAATATTTATTTGTGATTTGTGTTCACCAGTACACAGTTGAGTGTTTTCTGTATGTCGAGCTCCTCATAAGCCTGAGCTGTTGCTATGTCTCATATACTTTGACAGGCTCTCTGGCAGTTGGGGGCCTGTCTGGTGGGGCTAGGATGGGTGGGGGAAGTGCCCAGGCCCCTCCGGGCAGTGACACATCATTCTTCTTGTCTGTCACTTGCTTGAGGACTGGTGGTCGCTCAGTGACCTCACATGTTTCCTTCCCGGGAAGTGCCAGACAAACTGTGGTCTCCTAAGACCTAGTATAGATAATGGGGGGAGGGTCCTTGACCTTGCCCCCTGAGACCAGTGCATGAGCTGGCAGGGGGATGGAACTGTCCATTGAGGATTAACAATTCTGGCTTTAATCGTAGGCTTCCAGAATAGATTTCAGGGTTCAACTTGTATACCCTCTACCCATGCAGTGACTCCTCCTCAGGGCCCTCTACCTTTTTGAGACCTCTCTTCTGTGAGGACTGTCTTCTTTAGAGCTCTGACCCTGCCTACATTGAATTGCTCATTGTATATGTTTGCGTGTGCACAGTTTTACATCCGAGATATGCCTAGGTTTTGCATATGTGTGTATCTTGAATTCTCAAATATCTCTTTCATTATCTAAGTATGTAATTTATATGTGATTTTCCTTTTACATGCTGCTGCTGCTAAGTCACTTCAGTCATGTCCGACTGTGTGCGACCCCATAGATGGCAGCCCACCAGGCTCCCCCGTCCCTGGGATTCTCCAGGCAAGAACACTGCAGTGAGTTGCCATTTCCTTCTCCAATGCATGAAAGTGAAAAGCGAAAGTGAAGACGCTCAGTTGTGCCTACCAGGCTCCTCCGTCCATGGCATTTTCCAGGCGAGAGTACTGGCGTGGGGTGCCATTGCCTTCTCCCTTCCTTTTACATAAATAGATTCAATTTATGGCCCTTTATCTGAAGATTTCACAGTATTACCTGATTTTTAAAACAAAGAATTTAAAGAGAAAAGAACTAGTCCATAGTATCTCCCCTTCAGGAGGAGAAAAAGGGTCTAGGAGAGGTGATCAGGAACCACGCTGCAGGTTGAAGCCTTGTAGTTGGAGGAGGATTTAAGCCCCTTCCCCCATCCCCACCCCCTGTCCGATTCTAAGCCGGGGATTTTTCTGCTTGGCTCGCTCCTTGGGGTCATTTGGAGCAGGAGGGGTGGAGGGCGTGAGGAGCCGCCTGGGGCGCAGCCGGCCCGCAGCTGCCGCGGGGCCCCTGCCGGGCGCGGGCCGGAGGCGCCGCGGTGGCCGCCCCTCCCGCCGCCTTTGTCCCCCGGCCCGGGCCGCCCCTCTGTCGGGCCGCGGCTCCAGGGGCGGAGCTGGCGGAGGGCGCGCGGTCCGGCCGTTGCTGGGTGACCGGCCGGGCCTCGCGAGCAGCTCCGCTGGCGGGATCACGGCGGTTCCGCATTCCCGTCTGGGGGGGACACAGGCCGGCGGGCGCTTTGTCCGCCTCGGAGCCCTGGGAAAGGCGGGCCGGGCTCCTTGGGAACCTCGAGGGGCGGCGAACCCTCCTGGGAAACGACCCCGGGCCGTTTTCCTGAGCCTGCGCCTCCCGGTTTCTTACAACCCGCCAGGCTCCCGTGAAGCGGAGGTCTTGTATTTGCCTTCCGTGTCCTTGCACAGGACCTGTCCGGAACGGCCGCGTCTGGACGCCTCACCAGCCCCGGCCCGGCCCCGCTGCCAGCGCTGCCGGCCCCCGGGCCCGTGGCGTTTATACGGTCCTTTCATAGAGTCAGGAGAGCGTGGCAGACATCCGCCTCGGTGCAGCCGTTGCTCTCCGGAGCTCTGAGGCGGCCCGAGGGCAACAGAGCCTGGAGGGCCCTCTTCCCGACGGCCCACACTCCGCAGGCCCGCCGACGGCCCACACTCCGCAGGCGCAGCTTCCTTTGTCACTTGGCTCAGCGTGGCGGGACAGAGGCCCAGGACCCCTCTGTGTCTAAGAGCTTTGCTTAAGCAGCTTCTTGGCAGTTCTTTCTCCATTTCCTCTGCCTTACTCCACCCTTCCTGAACCCACTGCAGGAACCAGCCAGAGAGTTTAATCCTTCTATGGCATGTTCACCTTTACAGACAAGATAGCAAAGCTCAGAGGACTCTGTTTAACTTGGGGGAGAGACTTCAAGATTCACCTGGACTGAAAAGACTTACTACTTTTTTCATAACTTTTTGGGGTGATCTTTTTGTAAGCAGGGACTTCCCAGATGGTAAAGCGTCTGCCTACAATGTGGGAGACCCGGGTTCAATCCCTGGGTCAGGAAGACCCCCTGGAGAAGGAAATGGCAATCCACTCCAGTACTCTTGCCTGGAAAATCCCATGGACGGAGGAATTGTGGTGGGCTACAGTCCATCGGGTCTCAAAGAGTCAGATACAACTAATAGACTTCACTTTTGTATGTGGGGTAAGACATATATAAAATTCACCATTGTAATCATTTTAAGTATACAATTCAGTACATTCACAGTGCTGTACATCGTTACCACTATGCATTTCCAAAACCTTTTCATCATCTCAAATGGAAGCTCAGTATCCACGAGGCAATCACTCCCCATCACCTCCGCAGCCCACCCCTGGTAACCAGCCTCCTGCTCTCTGTGCAGTGCCTTTGTCTATCCTAGTTACCTCAGATAAGTAGAGTTGTGCAGCATTTGTCCCTGTGTGTCTGGCTTCTTTCACTGAGCGTGCTTTCAGGGTGCGTCCGTATTGGGCATGTATCACTTCATTATCCTTTGTGGCTGAATAATACTCCATTGTGTGAACATACCATATTTTGTCTGATCAGTCATCTGTTAACGGACCTTTGGGTTGTTTCCCACCTTTTAGCTAGAGACTATTGGGAGCAAATTAGAGGGCTGTGGTGAAAAAAGTATCAGACGTGGATCAACAGTGCAAGCCAGTCTGTGCCAGTGAGTGCCTGTGTGACTTTGAACAGGAGGGAAACTTAGCCTCTCTAGGAACGAGCTTCCTCACCTGGGAATGAGAATGCCTCTCAGGGTGGTTGTGAGGGCCAGCTCAGTGACGGCTGCAACAAATGGCTATTCAGTGCCTACTGCATGCCAGGCACTATGCTCAACATCCAGTGGGGAGCAAAAGAGGCCCTGTCCTTTCCTCGTGGTGGAGCAAGATAAATTTGCTTTGAATCATGAAGCATTGGCCTTAGAAGTACAGGTTGTTACCTACCATCTTCACCTATCCATATTCTGAGTGAGGTCATTGACTTATCCTCATTCCTGCTATATAAACTGCACCCAACCCAAGCAAGAATCTTCGCCAGAGAAGGTTCTCTCTATCTCTCTGCTGCCTGCCCCAGTGAAGGGTGGAGAGGCTTCTCTGGGTACAACCTATGGCCTTTGTAGCAGCTGGAGGCAGATCACCAGGGTCAGGGCTCCCCCAGAGTGTCCTCAGGGATGCCTTTACCTGGCAGGCCTTTCTCCTCACTCTCCTGCATCCTCTGTTCCCAGGTGGCCATCAAGTCAATCCGGAAAGACAAAATCAAAGATGAGCAAGATCTGATGCACATTCGGCGAGAGATTGAGATCATGTCATCACTCAACCACCCCCACATCATTGCCATCCACGAAGGTACAGAAGCAGAGCATTTGAAGCCGAGAGTGTGTGTGCGTGCACACGCAGTCAGAGCAGATGACACAAAGGAGTAGAAAAGACACAGGCTTTAGGCTTGGGCAGGAGCTGCATGACTTTAATGTAGTCTCTGGGTCTCAGTTCCTCTTTTGTAAAATGAGATAACCTCACCTGCGTCACACGCTCTGTTGCAAAGATCAAATTTAATGTCACCAAGTACTCAGCCCAAGAGAGGAACTCCACAGATTGTAGGCATTTTTGTTCTTAGGTTTTCCATACTTAAACACTGCCTCCTCAAACCCAATGAGATCCTTGGCACTATGGGGATAGCCGAAACAGATGGAGACCTGCACCTGTCTCAGGCGTGTGGGTGCTCTTTTTCTTTGTACGTCTCAGGAGCCAGGCCTCCTGTCCTCTGAATCATCCCCACCATGAGGCTGGTTCCTGCCCGTCCTCGTATCTCAGCCTCCTCTTGCGCTGACATCAGTGCTGGCTCTCTACTCCAGCTGCCCTGTTCCCTGTGACCCAGACAACAAAGTGAGCGAGAGACAGTGATGTGGGAAAGACAGGGAGCAGCCTCCCACACACGCCTGTCTGCTTGCAGCCTTTACATAATGTCAGTTAGGCAGGAAGCAAGGAATGGTAGGAGCAGCAGGAGGGAGGAAGGGAGCCTGTGGCTTTGCCCTCAGCCTGAATATTCCTGGTGGGAGGAAGAGAGGTGTCCTCTCTCAAGTTCTGCTTAGAAGACTTAAGGGCAGAACCACTGCCCTGGTCCCCTGGCCTGAACCTGTCCCATGATGAACCCAAGCAAGTGGCTGAGAAGGCTAATTGTATCTCTGTGTATTTCCCCCTAGGGGAGAGTGAGCAGATGATAGAGTATTGGTTAAGCCAGGCTAAGCTTGGTGGTTGGTGTGTGTGTCTGAATTCTTCCCCCGACCCGTATCTCCAGCTCTGTCTGGGAGCTATTCTTTGAAGCTTAGGATGTAGCTTCGTATTGCACCTTCAGAGTCAGCGGATGTTGGGGTATCATAGTTACTATGTAACTGGCAGAGCTCTCCCAGATCCATCCCCATCCACAGACTTCAAGAGATACGGACTAAGGAGAAAGCTCTAGTCCTGGGAACTGACCTCTAACATAGCTGCTCTCCAGAACGTGCTCTGGCTGGCTCCTGACCCCCAGTTCCAGGGCACAGAGTTGACACACACCCTGCAGGGTTGTAGCGACCCACAGGGTTGGGGTCTCTAGGCAGCCCCCAGCAGTCTGGGCCATGGTGCTCTCCTGGGAAAAAGCAGTCTTTTTGGCCAGGTATCCAACTGCCTGGGAGCTCGGACTCTCCCTGGGAGTAGCCTCCTCTCTCAACTCCTTCTCCCAGGCTGGACAGGAATCGCTCTGGGGTTGCCTGAGCAAGCCAGACTCATAGGACCTGCTTGACACCAAGATGCACTGTCACGGGCATGCATGTTTTGACACACACCCAGCTGAAGGGCCAGTTTGATGAACCAGCCATTCCCTGCTTTTCCAGGAGAACAGATGAGGCCTGTGGTGGCAAGCAGGACCCTCCCACACGTGGAGATGAGCCAGCTGGAATAGGCTGACAGCCAGGAGCCCAGCCAGCCAATTAATTATCAAACATTTATTGATTGTTTCTATGTACAAGGCCCGGGCCTGAATACTCTGGACGGGAAGTCAAAGAAGTTGAGAGTGATGAGTGTCTCAGCTCTCTGTGGATTACAAACCACTTTCATATGCTTTTATCCCTCTTCTGATCTTCTGGGTATTTTTCAAGTTTATGCATGAGGATGCTAATGATAAATATAACAGTAGAGACCATATATTGAGTGCCTGCTCGTTTGTCGGGCTTCACACCAGCTCACTCAGCCACCCTCAGAGCTGTCACTGGTTTTTATCTATTTCTCGCCCCAACCCTGTGAAATTGCTGTCAGTATCCCTCTTCAAATGAGGAAACTGAGGCACGCTGATTGAATAACTTGCCATGGTCGCCCAGCTAGCAAGTGATGGGGCCAGGATTCAAATCCCAAACCTGTGTCCTTACTGATGTATCTGGAAGAGATTTGCCCAAGGTCACCAGGCAAAAAAGTACTGGATTCTGAACCAGGGAGCCTGACTTTTCATTCTTATCCAGTGATGTCTCAGAATTCGTAGGGTAGTTTTAAGAATTCTCAGAAGCCTGAACTTCCGAGGAGAGGGAGGTGGGCCAGTCCTCTTGGCCTGGAGTCACTGCTTCTGGAAGATGCTGGGAGCATCAGAGGGCAGCGTCCTCCCCCCTTACAGATGTCTGGTTTGGGGCCGGGGAGGAGGATGTGTGGCCCCTGGTGGGAGCATGCCCTCTGGAGGCCCTGACTCCCCTGTCTCGCCCTGCCCCAGTGTTCGAGAACAGCAGCAAGATCGTGATTGTCATGGAGTACGCCAGCCGGGGCGACCTGTATGACTACATCAGCGAGCGGCAGCGGCTCAGCGAGCGCGAGGCCAGGCACTTCTTCCGGCAGATCGTCTCTGCCGTGCACTACTGCCACCAGGTGAGCGATGCCCGCCCCGGCCTGACGCCGAGGGGGTGGTCCCTGGGCCGGGGGGCTGGCTTCACCAGAGAGGTCCCACGACTTGCCAGGATCACACAGGGAGATAGAAACAAAGGCGAGATTTAATCCTTCACTCAGCAGAGGGAGTGTTGGCATCTCTGGCTTCAAGTCTCTTGGCTGGGGCTGGAAGGACCTATGGGTTTGCTGTACCTGTACCGGTAAAGGTGGGCCTCGCTGCCTGTCTGTGCTTCCCCTCCCTCAGCCCCTTTGGTGCTTCCTCACTGTCCAGACTAGGTCCTCATGTCCGTCTCCCCTGATGGCCTTCTCCTGACCCCTGCCCTCCCTCTTTCAGAATGGGGTTGTCCACCGGGATCTCAAGCTGGAGAATATCCTCTTAGACGCCAACGGAAATATCAAGGTGAGCCTCACTTCTTGTTTAAAATTGCTCCCCCACCCCTCCCCAGACTGTCTGCACTGGCCCCAGCTAAGCATCTTTAAGCCTCTAGGGGGTTCCAGAAGGAGTTGAGTGCCGGGAAGGACCTCAGCTGTCACCCATTTCAGCACGTCCTTCTGTGGGTTGAAAACTGAGGCCTCACGATAAGGAGTGTCTTGCCCAAGGTCCCATGGCTAGCAAGGTCAGCTGGAACCAAAGTCTAACTCCCACAAGGTTGAAGGATTCTAGATCTAGGGTCAGTCTCTGCTCGCAACCTTGGGACTGGCACGAGAGGCCGTGGCCTGTGTTTGCCCCATGTGCACGTACGCACATGATGCGGACATGCGTACGCACGCATGCGTGCCCCCCTGCATATACGCACATGATGTGGACACGCGGACACACGCATGCGTGCCCCCCTGCACATAGGCACATGATGTGGACATGTGTACACACGCATGTGTGCCCCACCTGCACATACGCACGTGATGTGGACACGTGTGCACACACGTGTGTCCCCCACCTACACGTACGCACATGATGCAGACACATACACATGCATGCATGTGCACTTTCATCTGCTACAATTGAGCAGCCCTTTGTCACCTTTCACCACAGCAAGCATTCCAGCACCAGCTTCCTGCTTTCTGCTGCTGAAGTCCCACAGCTAAGTAGTTAAATTTAGGTCTGAGAAGTTCGTGTTGACGTGATAAACTCGGATCTCAGGGCTGGAAGGGGCAGACAGCAAGAGCTTGCCCTGCAGACACCTGGGAGGGCTCTGACTCTGCCCTTGGACCCTCCTCAGAATCTTCCTGAACTCAGGTCACAGCCTCTTCCCCAGTGGCCCCTGACCTGTGCCCTGAGGTGCCCTGAGTTCATTCTCCTTTCCAATTCCTGGAGTAGGTGGGGCTCGCTTTGATGCTGACCAGGGAGGGGGATGCCTGAGCCAGTAAATGCACACAATCTAGGCAGGCATGAACTTTCCCATCTGTACCAGTCATCTGCCTCGTTATGGGCTTCAATAAGTAACTGCTTGATAAGAGGCCAATAAAACCCATAAATGAAGGAGCCAGAGTTCATAAACAGCTTCTCCCCACCCTGGGCACACATTACCCTCTGCTGAGAAGGAAGAGGCTGGGAGCCAAAAGGCATAGGTCTCAGCCTCTGTCTGAGGAGAGTTGGGGGAAGCATCTCTCTGAGGAGTGAGAAAATGGGCTTAGAGGCCCTCAAACACCCAATATCAGAGGGCTCCGGAGGTCCTGTAAGAAGAGTCCTTCTCCTGGGCCATAATGATGGCCCTAATCTTTGCTCTGCCTTCTCTGTGACTTCCTAGATCTCCTGGGCTGACCCCGGTCCCACCACCACTTTCCTGCCTGGATGTGGGCTGAGATGAGCCCTTTGCTGGGAAGGGCAACCCAAATCCATGGGGCAACTTTGTTCTGAGGTCCACGGGACTGATACGAGACACTGTGTCTCCCTCTCCAACTGAGAGCCTTCCTTCAGTCATTAAGGGGCCGTTAGTCCCATCCATGGGTCACAGCTCTGCTAGGAGCTGCAGGAGGGATGGGGGCAGGTGGTCCACAAGGGAGCAAATTGACGTGGCAGCATGAGGAGACAGAACTGACAAGCAGGGGCTTCTGTGAGTCATCGGAAATTGCTTTATGGGAAGAGGAGATCTCGGCAATGGAAGGCTTCCTGGGGGAGGTGGGCCTTCTGGGTTGGTAGGACATGTAAGCAGAGTGAGCATCCCTGGAGTGCAGCATGAGCAAAGGGCCTGGGGAATAGTGACGACCCTTGGGCTCCCCTCACCTCTGCCCAGGCGCACCTCACTGACACAACCTCTGAAGGGCTCTTTCTTCCGGGGCCTGAGCTGTGTTGGTGGGCCCCAGTGTTGGGTAGGGGTCATGGGCACCCTTTCCTCCTGCCAGGGCCTGTGTTTCCTTGGGGTCTGGAGAGGGGCAGACCAGGAGCTACAAAACAATCCAGGCCTTGGTGTGACCCTGTCTGTGTTTGACCCAGATCGCTGACTTTGGCCTCTCCAACCTCTACCACCAAGGCAAGTTCCTGCAGACCTTCTGCGGGAGCCCCCTCTACGCCTCACCCGAGATCGTCAATGGAAAGCCCTACACAGGACCAGAGGTGAGTGCCTGGCCTCCTCCTGATCTCTTGGCTTAGATCTTGAGAGAGGGATGAGCTGGTTTTCTAATGATTCCCTTTCTCAGATTGCAAGATTCACTTCTCTGCCAAAGCAGTGGCTAGCCAGCTCTGTAGCTGGGAGTAGCAAAACGGGCATGAGAGCTCATGACCCCTGACCCCTGACATTCTCGCTCTGTGCCCCGCACCTTCTGCATTCCCATTACCTTTCCTAGCTCCCGGGCAGCCTCCCCAAGCAGCGGCAGATGACAGCACCTCTCTCCGTGAATCTCAGTCCCTTCTACAGTATCGCCCTCTCTGCCCCTGGGTACCAGAAGGAGGTGGTCCTCAGATGCACTGGGCTCTGGGTTCTCCATCGTGGGCTCCCTTTTCCCCATGGTACTGAAGGGGAGGCTGGAGCCATTTGCCCTGCGGCACAGGAACCTCCTGGCTGACCCTGTCTCTCCCTCAGGTGGACAGCTGGTCCCTGGGTGTTCTCCTCTACATCCTGGTACATGGCTCCATGCCCTTTGATGGGCAGGACCACAAGACGCTAGTGAAACAGATCAGCAACGGGGCCTACCGGCAGCCTCCTAAACCCTCTGGTGAGTGAGGGATGTGGGCGTTCTCATCCAGGCCCTGGGCGTCCTTTGCTAATTCCTGAAACAGGACAGTAAAGTGACAGTAAAGTGAAGCTTCCCTGGTGGCTCAGACTGTAAAGAATTTGCCTGCAAAGCCGGAGACTGAGGTTTGATCCCTGGGTCTGAAAGATCCCCCAGAGAAGGGAATGGCAACCCACTCCAGTATACTTGCCTGGAGAATTCCATGGACTGAGGGAATTGCCTGTAATTGCAGCCTGGTGGGCTACAGTCCATGGGGTCACAAAGAGTCAGACATGACTAAGCGATTTTCACTTTCACTTTCCAAGTGAAGCCAGCAACCCGCTGTAGATGAAGGTACCTTCCACCCCACCTCCTGCTCTCATTTCTCTGCCTCCTGTGTCTGTGACCTGCAAGGAAGGAAGCACTGGATCTTCCTTTACGGGCATGCTTATTTGGGAATGGCTTCCTAAGGTCTAGTTTAGGTCCTCTTTGCCACAACTGTCTCATTTCCTGCTGCATTTGTCCTTAGAAATCTCTTTGTCCTTTCATGTATGATGTATGAGGTGAGAAGAAGGGTATGAGGACCTTGGTTTATTCTTGAGCAGCACCTCCTACCCCTAGCCCCACCCCCAGCCCCATCCCCAGAGGTCTGCATTTCATTGGAGCCAAGGAGCAAACATGTAAACATGGCTATGGTACCGAGGTCCTGGAGACTGGGGGGCCTGCCTGGGGCACATCCGACCTGGGAGGGAGCCCCATCTTAGCATCCATGGGGTGAGCCAGGAGGGACTCGGCAGATGCCCGTGCTCGTGGCTTTGGAGCTGAAGCCTCTCTCTCTCCTAGATGCCTGTGGCCTGATCCGGTGGCTGTTGATGGTGAACCCTACTCGCCGGGCCACCCTGGAGGACGTGGCCAGCCACTGGTGGGTCAACTGGGGCTATGCCACCCGTGTCGGGGAGCAGGGGGCCCCGCAAGAGGGCGGGCACCCCAGCAGTGACCCCGGCCGGGCCTCCGTGGCTCAGTGGCTGCGGCGCTCCTCCCGGCCCCTCCTGGAGAGCGGTGCCAAGGTCTGCAGCTTCTTGAAGCAGCAAGCGCCGGGTGGCAGGGGTCTCACCCCTGGCCTGGAGCGCCAACACTCACTCAAGAAGTCCCGCAAGGAGAACGCCATGGCCCAGACCCTCCAGGGGGCCCCCGCCACCGACTCCTCTCCACGCCCTGGGAAGGGCAGCTTCAGGCTGCCGAAAGGCATTCTCAAGAAGAAGACAGCGAATCCTGCAGAGGGGGCAAGGGAGGACCCTGAGCCCGGCCCCAGCCCCGCCAACCCAGGCCAGGCTGGCCCGCTGCTCCCCAAGAAGGGCATCCTCAAGAAGGCACGCCAGCGGGAGTCCGGTTACTACTCCTCCCCTGAGCCCAGCGAGTCTGGGGAGCTCTTGGATGCTGGGGATGTGTTTGTGAGTGGGGATACTGTGGAGCACAAGCCCCTGCCAGCCTCGGGGCAGCTGCCACACCGCAAGGGCATCCTCAAACACAACGGCAAGTTCTCGCATGCGGCCCTGGAGCACACAGCCCCCGCCACCTTTGGCTCTTTGGATGAACTGGCTTCTCCGTGCCCTCCAGCCCGGGCCAGCCGCCCCTCGGGAGCTGTGAGTGAGGATAGTATCCTGTCCTCTGAGTCCTTTGACCAGCTGGACTTGCCTGAACGGCTCCCAGAGCCCCCACTGAGGGGCTGTGTGTCTGTGGACGACCTCATGGGGCTGGAGGAACCCCCCTCGGAGGGCCCCGGACGCCGAGGCCTGAGGCGCTGGAGGCAGGACCCCCTGGGGACTAGCTGCTTTTCCCTGATGGACTGCCCAGAGGGGACAGAGGGCTGCCCGCAGGGACTGAGGATCTGCCCGAAGCTCAGCTGAAGGGGCGGCATTGCCCATCCGGGCAGGCTCTGAGATGCAGCTGGATGCACCCTGAGAGGGAGACTGCCTTCTTCCCTGCCTCCCAGGATCTGCATCCCAGCCCAGAAGGCTGAGGTGGTTTCAGTTGAGCCCTGGGGAGGGCTGGGTGTGGGCAGTGGGCAAGTGAAGCACGTTGAGGGTTCGATGTCTTCAGCCCCGTGGAACCAAGAAGATAGCTCTAGAGGGGAAATGAGTCGAGAAGCAGAGAGGAGGGCCCCTGGCCGAGTCCAGGCTGCCTGTGTCTTCCCAGGCTGCCTTGCCCCCTCTGAGGGGATCGACGCCTTCTCCTTGAGAATGCCTTTGGCAGCCCGCGGTAAGGGGCGGCGCCCCCGGAGGGTCTGGGCCATGGAGCTCCTACCTGGGCTTCCTAAGCAAATGCTGGCACCGCAGCCACGGAGCCACGGAGGCCCGGCCTGAGTCACTGCCAGGGTGCCCGCACAGGGTTGCCTGTGCTCTACCTGTAGCAGGGCCGCAGAGAGCTGGAAAGAGCACTCTATCAGTGCCTCGCTCCCATAAAGAGTAAACTTCGTGTGTGATGCCGTCCCCCCAAGGTGGGGATAGAAGCTCTTCACTCACATACACGTTCCCATCTCCACCAACTGTTGCAGGAAGGGGGACCCCTTCCAGGGCCCGAAACTGGGCTCTTGTCTAACACCCGGGAATGAATTGTCCGAGGAGACACATGCGCTGCCAGAGCAAGAGACTTTATTGGAAAGGGCGTCCGGGCGGAGAGCAGGAGGGGAAGGGAACCCAGGAGAACTGCTCTGCCAGTTTTACGGTGATGGGATTAGTTTCTGGGTTGTCTTTGGCCAATCATTCTGACTCAGAGTCCTTCCTGGTGGTGCACGTCTTGTTCAGCCAAGATGGATGCCAGAGAGAAGGATTCTGGGAGGTGGTCGGACAGGTGGTGTCTCCTTTTGACCTTTCTCGAACTCTTCGGGTTGGTGGAGGCTTACCAGGACCTCCTGTTGTCTAAGAGCTCATGCAAATGGTCTCTATGGTGCCTGGCCATGGTGGGCGGTTCCAGTCAGTGTGCTTTCCCTAACACAACCAATCAAACTGGGATGGGGCACCCCCCCCCAATTGTCTTGGGAATGGTCTCCTAGAGTATGCTCTTCCTTACTTATCTGAGCAGTAAGAGAACACAACCTCTGTTTCCTTAAAGGTTCTCTCCCCTTTCCCATCCTCCAAACTTGGAAAGTGAAAATCGCTCAATAACCTCTGACTCTTTACAACCCCATGGACTGTAGCCCACCAGGTTGCAATTGCAGACGATTCCCTCAGTCCACAACCCAGGGATCAAACCCCAGTCTCCAGCTTTGCAGGCAAATTCTTTACAGTCTGAGCCACCAGGGAAGCTTCACTTCACTGTTACTGTTTAATTCTTGCATCAGGAATTATCAAAGGACGCCCGGGGCCTGGATGAGAATGCCCACATCCCTCACTCACCAGAGGGTTTAGGAGGCTGCCACTAGGCCCCGTTGCTGATCTGTTTTACTAGCGTCTTGTGGTCCTGCCCATCAGAGGGCATGGAGCCATGTACCAGGATATAGAGGAGAACACCCAAGGACCAGCTGTCCACCTGAGGGAGAGACAGGGTCAGCCAGGAGGTCCCCATGCTGCAAGGCGAACGGAGTCGCTGCTGTGAATCTAAAAGACTTGAAAAGGCTCAGGCTGCTAATGGACTTCATCTCAAGGGGCTCAGATTCCCCTGGACACTGCTTTGGACCTCAAGGACTCTGAACTTCTCCAGCCTCCAAGCTGCTCCTGATACTGAGAATGGATGTATCTGTCTCTCCAGGCCTTCAGGGCCCTAGAAAGTTCTTATTTATTTTAATGTTTTCAGCTCTGTGTTTTTAAAAAAGTGAATGTTACTATTTTCAATAATGTGAATGCTATGTTCTGGGGAATTCCACTGTGACATTTAACTTTTGTGTACAGGGCGGTATTTTTGCAGTGCTTCCCTACTGATTAAAGGCGGTTGGGGATGGGGATCTTTTGTAAATCAACATATCCCATTGCACTATCTGGAAGGGGCCTCTGGCTCCCTCACTCCACGCCCTAATTCTGTCTACCTGATGGTCCCTCTTCCCTTTTGTGACTAGAAAGAACCACTCCATTAAAAATGAGGATGGTGATTGGAAAATAGCTTCAATCAATCTGTTTGGGTAGTGGGACACAGCTCTTTGAGTTTTCTCCTAACACACACTTCCTTGGACTCTCTCGGGTGAAAAATGGAGAATCTGCTTTATGAAAGCAAAACACACAGCAAAAACCGGCTCTTAACTCCAAAAGACTCCCAGGTATACCTCCATCAGCGGTTCTGCCCTTGTAAGCACACAGAGGGGAGAGAGCCTTGGACTGAGGGTCCCAATTTGCCCTTTCTGCCTTTAGCATTGAAGAACTGGGTTTGTCAGGTTATATAGCCCTTCCATCCCTCCCCCATCCAGCTCTGTCGCTAGCTGCTTGAAGCCACCCCCCCCCCCCACCCCGCCTCCTTTATTCGCTCCTTCCAAAGAAATCCTTTTCCCTCTAGTTCAGGGCTTCTCCGCACTCTGCACCCAACCGCCTGACTCCTGGAGGAAGTAAAGAATGCCTGGAATGCCCCCCTCGTTGGCCAGCCCCCTCCACCCCCTGCAGAGCATTCCCCGGACGCCTGTTCCATTGAGAAACTCCCAGGCTCCGAGGGCCAGGATGAAAGAGGATAAGGACAAAGTGCAGGCCGGCAACCGGCTGGCTCTGGCTCCCAGCAGACTCCCTCCCCCATGCCTTACCCGCCTCTGCTGTGCACAGGCCCCCAAACAGCCCCAGTCCCGGCCAGCTCCAGCTGCCCGCTCTGCGCACACCTGCCCTCCTGCCAGCCTGCAGGCGAGCGGAGCATCTGCCCCCTCCTCCCCTTCCCTGCTTGTGCGAAGCTGGCAAAGTTGCTCAGTCTGGGAAAGAAGTGAGGAGGCCAGGTAACTGAGGGGTCAGGATGGGAGAGGGGACAAACTGTGCAGGCTGCGAATGGGATATTTCAGTCTGATAGCTTTGTGGTGCAAATGAAGGCCGGGGCTCTGGGCCAAACTCTGGGTAGGCACAGGAAAAGCTTAAGAGAGAATCTTTACCCAAGAAGCAGAGAGTTCAGATGTGGAATCAACTGTGTTCGTTTATTCACTGACTCAGGAAAAAAGTGAAAGCTCTGTGAAAGACAGAATTGCTCTGTTGCTGGTGCAACACAGAAGATCTTAACCTCAAAGAGGTTGCAGACTGTACAGCAAGCCAGCATGTATTAAAAATAAAGTTCAGTAGAAAAATTGTCAGTTCAGATAATGGTGAGGGGAAATGGAAAAGTGCTTATGTATCAAACACTCTGTGATGGCTAATCACTATGGCCAACTCTCACGACCCCAGAGACTGTGGCCCCCCAGGCAAGAATACTGCAGTGAGTTACCATTCCTACTCCCTGGGATGTCCTGACCCAGAGATCAAACAGTGTCTCCTGCATTGCAAGCGGATGCTTTACCACCGAACCACCAGGTGAAAGTGAAAAGTGTTGGTCACTCAGTCATGTCCAACTCCTTGAGACACCAGGTTTTCCATGGTATTTCCCAGGCGAGAATACTAGAATGGATTGCCATTTTCTTTTCCAGGGGATCTTCCCATCCCAGGGATAAAACCACATCTCTTGAAATCCAGGTCTGGGGGAATGCCAGATCTCAGCAGGAGTGGGCAATGTGGGGTTTATTTAATCTAGATAGGCTTTGGAGAGTTGGAAGAATACCAGTGAATATCAGTGAATGGAACTACAAACGTACAGGCCCCACTCTTGTGTAGGGACAATGGGGGTAGCAGTTATTTCTGCCCCAAATGCCTTCCCCTTCTCTCCAAAGCCTCAAAAGGGAGATGGGAAACCAGAGGGTGAGTGAGAACAGGGAGAAGCTGGTGTGGGGAGCTGGGACGGGAGAAGGGACATCACAGCTCCAGCAGCATATCGTGCCAGCACTGCTGGGGGGATGGAATGTCTAAGAAGGGGCTGGCTGTGAAAGTTGCTCAGCCGTGTCCAACTCTTTGCGACCCCACGGACTATACAGTCCATGGAATTCTCCGGGACTGAGATCTTTTGTCTTCTTTGAGGTTTGTTTGCTTAATCTCTTTCAAGCCAGGGGCTGGGAGGGGTGGGCAGGAGAGAGGGGATGTGGGAGGCAGGCCGCTGGGGAAAGAGACTCAGAGGGGGAAGAGTCCTAAAGAGACCCAGGCTCTGGGGATGTGGATTCCATATTGCTGGGCCCTTCCCCTCACCTGCCAAATGCTTCATACCAAAAACATTCCAGAAAGTAGACTCAGAGAGATGACTCTTGGCCCCAAGGGGGAAGTCTGGGGCCCTTGGAATATTTAGTGCCACATCAGCGCTTCCGGAATGTGAATAACCCAGACAACCACCGGGGGGCAACTTTGGGAGACAGGAAAGGGCCTTCAGAAACCAGACCAGAAAGTCTTGGTCAGAATTCTCTCCACACCCTCAGCCATTCCCCCGGGCAAGTCCATCCAGGCTGTCCCTGAGTGGAAGCCCCCTCACTGGGGAGCACAGAGACCTTACTTCATGCGGTGGGGGAGACCCTCATGGCACGTCAGGAGGAGTCGTCCCACCCTCCCTGGATCCCATCCAGTTGGGCTGCCTCGGATGCTTCTGGTGGGCTGGCGGGAAGGGGAAATGGCAATTCAAATGGGTGGGGAACAGCAGTCCCCTGCATGACATACTGCCCACACTCCACTAGAGCTTCTGCTCAGCTCTGCCAGGCAGAGCCAGAGCACCTCTGAGCTGGGAAGGACCCAGGACAGAGGGTTAGCCTAGCAGCCTCGGCATTTATAAGAGACTGGGGCTGGGGCAGGAAGCTAGGGAGCAGTTAGATCTCCAGTGGAGATGAATGGTATAAGGAGTCTGGAATTTCGGAAAAAGATGTGAATTGGAGATAAAGACTTAGCAGTTGTTGTGAGGAAAGAATTTCTGCTTTGGGTGGAAAATCAGCTTAGTCGATCTCTGAAGTCCCTGAGTTCTAAAGATTCCTGGATTTTATTGACTAGGAAGGGCTTCCCAGGTGGTGCTAGCGGTAAACAACCTGCCTGCCAATGCAGGAGATGTAAAAGACACTGGTTCGATCTCTGGGTTGGGAAGATCCCCCTGAAGAAGGGCATGGCAACCAACTCCAGTATTCTCGCCTGGAGGATCCCCATGGACAAAGAAGCCTGGCAGCCTGTAGTCCATGGGGTCGCAGAGACAGACACAACTAAAGCGACTTAGTATGCACACATGCATTGACTAGGAAAGCAGTTATTCTGCGGCTGATCAGTTTGTGAAAGCTCGACAGTGGGGGAGATGGGTGTTGCTGAGTCAGGAAGGGAGTTTTGCCCATATGCAACTGACTTTCTCCTCCTGAGGAAGACAGGCTTCTCCCAGGGATGGGATGGAAGGAGAAGACTGCGGGGGATCATCCTTTGTCTTCCTGTGCAAGAGGGCTGTGCTAAAAGACCTCTCAAAACCATCCAGCCCTGAAACTTGATGACCACACATCTTCTAAGGATTTTATAGATTTTATAAGCTCATTGGAAATGCCATTCTTGGGCCAGGGCTCTGCCTCTGACATTGGCAGAGGGAAGGGGAGTCGCCTTGTACAACCCAGGCCCCAGAGAACAAGCCAGCTACTGGACCCCAGTTTTCTTCCGCTGTTTCAGAACTTCCTGCTTCAGATCAAGGGCGAGCTTCTGCACAGCCCGCATTTTAACAGGCCTGGTGAGTGGCTCTAATGACACCAGAGTTGGAGGACTGACTCCAAGTGAGGGCTTTTGACCTCTCTCTACAGAGTTGCTGCCTTTAGAGAAATTTCACACCACTGGGCAGGCAGCTTCCTCTCTGGGTTACAAACTTCTTTCTCTTTCTCTCTCTCTCTTTTATTCTGCCTGCTTTGGGCTCTAAAATCCTCCTTACTGATTGCTTTTCATAAGAAGGTAACACCTGTGGTAAAGAATCACCCACCAATGCAGGTTACACATAAGAGACCCAGATTGGATCCCTAGGTCGGGGAGACCCCCTGGAGGAGGGCACAGTAACCCACACCAGCATTCTTGCCTGGAGGATCCCACAGACAGAGGCGCCTGGGGGGCTACAGTCCATGGGGTAGAACAGAATCGGACACAACTAAAGCCACTTAGCACAGCACCCCATGCTTCTCAGGCTCTCCCCTCCTCACTCCAGCTAATCCCCTGACTCAATTTCACCCTTTCCCCTCTGGGGATTTAGGTCAAGTTGGAAGAATGAGTCATCCTAGAGTTGGGGAGGGGGCTTCAAGTCCATAAATGGGCAAAAACTCTGATTTCAGATCTCACTCTCCAAGTCCTCCCCTCTGTCACCTACCCCCACAGGAATTCCCCAGAGAAAAGGAAGCTGTAGGGAGAGGGGAGTGCTGGCTTTGACCAATGGAATTCTAGAAACAACAGTTTTTTAGGAGATAGGAGACTGACTCAGCTTCCCTAATAAACAGAAAAACACAGTGGGATTTTCCCAGCCCCAGAGGCCAAAATCCCATTTCCGGGTGGAAGCGAGGGCCCAGCCGGTTCCACTTACTCCCTGCTCGTCCCTGCTTTCCCCTCCTCGGAGGACGCCAGCTCCCAGGGGTGCTGACCCAGCTCCCCAGCAGGGCTGACATACATGCCTCACCCAGCAGCAGGGGGAAGGGTGGAGTGACCTTTCAAAGTTCCCTGGCTGGATTCTGAATCCTCCTCCAGCTTGGTCTGTCTTCCTGGTCCTTTGGCTTCCTATGGAAGCAGGTCAGCCCCTGACATGGAGCCCCACTTCTGCTGAAGGACCCCTGGCTTGGCTCTGTCTCTAAGCCCAGTGCTCTGTGAATGGAAAAGCCATTGGTTGGGTGGCATCTGGGGAGAGCTGGCTGGCAGAGTCTCACATGGCGGCCAGGTCCCCTTTGAGACGCTGTCTCAATTCAGGGTCTGGGCCTCACGCGGCTGCTCAGAAACCTTACTAGCCACAGGCCCAGGAGACTCAGGGGCAGACTTATAAAGCTCCAGGAGATGAACAGACACAGCCAGAATGTCAGTGTGTTGGTCTGTAAATTGCTCTCAAAGCAACCAGGCCCTTGGGTTTGCTGGTGAGCGTGTTCACTCTTTGCTGGCCCTTCCACATGAGGGGAAGTTGAGATTCAGTGGGGAGCTTACTCACAGAGCATGGAAGCTGGGCAGGGAACACTGTGGCCATGAATGGACTTCGTGGCATGCAGGCCTCTCAGCCAGGACACACCAGGTGGCTGCATTCAGGCACCCTCCCCGAGTATACCTCTGGAGAGCCTCCCCCCACACACTGCCCCAGAGACAAGCTCCCTGGCTTAGCACATTCCTCCTGTAGGCAGAGCGCAGTGCAGTCACTTAGACAGTCACTTTTCTAGTGCACTCACGTCAGCTCTGCTGCCCCGGGATATCACAGGGTGACTCCTGAACGTGCTTTGTAAGCAACACCTCCCCAAAGAAAACGAAGGAGTGGGAGAAGGTACTCAATAAATGTTTAATAAAGGACCTCCACCTGCTCCCGTGGCCCCAGCCCCTTAGAAAAGGGAATCTGATCCTTACATCACTGAAAACTCATCCCCTAATAAACCTGTCAACATGTATCGAGACCTTACTTTGCTGTAGGCGCCTTGGAAAACACAGAGGCAGTCAAGGCATGGTTCCCTCCCTCAAGGAATTTGTATATAATAAGATTGAAGCCATAAAATAACACCCACAGGATGCCCATGAACACACAGAGGTGAGTGTGCTAAGGGTGTGTGTCTGGTACAGAAAATGTGTCCAGGCTCCCCTGGACTCAGTTGTAACTGGACCACTCGTGTGGATGAGGGGTAGACCACTGGCTGTCTTGGGCCCCCAATCTTTGGTCACGAGATTGGTCAGTAAAGGAATTAGCCCCCCTAAGGTCTCACGGCCTGCAGGCCCTAAGACAGGGTCTCACTTGAGTCCACTCAGTGGAAACATGAGGGCCCAGTGGTCCTTCCTCACAGCCACTAGCTGTGGTAGGAAGTGAGGGTCAGGATGAGCAGCCGGCATCAGGCAGGGGCAGCTCCCGCCTTCCCAGCCATGGTGGAGGGTGGGTTGGGGCAGCGAGCATGGTTCACTGACCATGTCCTAAGAAATGCATCCACTGTCTTCTCCCTGCCGGAAGGAGTTTGCCTTCTTTAGTCTCTTGGAGCCTCAAGATGAGGCAGAATTGTCTCTCTCTCTGTCTAAGCCAGCTTGGTCTGCTTCACAGCTTGTGTGCCATTGCTAGGTTCCTAGGCCCGAAGTCTTTCTAGGCCCATTTTTTTTTTCATCCCTGCTAGGACACTCAGTCTCCTCCCACCCCCACCGCTTAGCTCAGAAATAAGAACCAGCTTGGAATCACATTCAACCATGTGTGTGGTGTGTCATACTGTCCCCACCCCAGGTGAAAGCCAGGTACTGGTCATCATGAAATCTCTGGTGTCACTCTGGAGCACCAGGTCTCAAAGGGTAGTCGGGGTCCCCTAGGGGATCCCCAAGTTCTTTCACAGGATATACAAGGTCAAACTGTTTTCATCATAATGTGAAAACGTCATTTGCCTTTTTACTCTCATTCCCTCATGAGTGCACGGTGGAATTTTCCAGAAGCTTCAGGTGTGTGATATTATAGCAGACTGAATGCTGAGGAAGTACAAGAATCCAGTTTTGTACAATGTGAACATATTTAATACTATTGAGCTGCACATAAGACAGTTAAGATGGTAAATATTATTATTTTATTACTGCAATTACATTTTTTCATTTAAAAAATCTATCTCTTTTTCATTAAGCCAACCATTAAAAACATTTGCAAAAACGTAGAAAAGTGCAATTCTTCTCACTTTAAAAATATAGCTTTTTTTGTAAAAACTGTTTTGCATATATAAACGTGTAGTGGGTTATTACCATTGCTTTTTTAGACTGTCCTTTTAAAATAAGCTAATAAATATTTTCAAATTTATGTTTTAATTGATAATATGGTAAACATCATTTCACCCACATAAAAGCTCTTTGAGTGTCCTCAATAATTTTTTAGAGTGTAAAGAGACCAAAACACTAAAAACTGCTGCTCTACCAATAAGGAGTATAGCAAGTAGGGTTGCCAGACAAAATACAGGATTCTCAGTTAAGTTTGAATTTCAATTAAACAATGAATAATTCTGTAGTGTAATATTACCTGAAACATACTAAACTAAAAAAGTATGTATTATTTATCTGAAATTCAAATTGAAATGGGCATTCTGTATTTTTATTTGCTAATCTGGCAACCCTGACAGCAGGAAAGATTTAGCTTAGACTGAGAACTTGAATCAGATTTTGGGATCCTGACCCAGAAATGGATGGAGAATTTCTGACAACTTTCAACAAAACCGAATGGGCCTGAGGGCCCTAAATGCTTAAGGTTGAAGGTGCCAGCCCAGAGGGGGTATGAACACCAAAGATCTTTCCTGAGCTGGCCTGAGTTCCACTCACCCTTCAGGAGGAAACCCAGGCAGCCGGAGGATGAGCAAAAGCAAAGGAAAGTGAAACCCAGCATCGTGTTGTTGTTAAAAAGGAGGAAGTGAAGCTGGGCGGTGAAGGCTGGGTGGGAGAAGGCGAGGACTGAGGCCTCTGGAGGATGTCAAAAACAGGAGGCAGGGAGGTCATTTAGCTCTGCTAAAAATAGCTGTGGCTGCTACAGGGCTGAGCGCTGTCAGAAAGCCAGGGGTGAACCTCCGTGTCTGGGCGCGGCTGTGCAGAGGTGCAGCTGGGGTGGTTGGGGTGTCAGGCCAGGTGGCAGGAAAGCCCAAGAGGCATATCTGGGGCTAGGGATAAATAGAGACAAAGAGTTAGTCTCAGCAGCAGCCCAGGGGAGAAAGGCCCACCCCTCCAGCTAAGAGCATGGAGGCCAATGACAGGTTCCTCCTCCCATCAGCATGAGGAAACTAAGAAGCTCGCTCCAAAAAGAGAGGCAAGGGTGCCCCAGATAAAAGACTAGCGGGGAGGTTACGATGCTTTTTTTTTTTTTTTCATGGTCTTTAGCTATGTAACTGAGCATCTACTGTGTACTTGGCATTGTATCCGGCCTTGAGGATCTCAGTTTGGATAAAATGTGATTCCTGCCCTCCAGAGCAGTGGAGGAAGTCCAGTAGAGAAGACAGATGTATGAAAATGACACGAATTTATGAATTCATTGTGCGAAGAGTCACCCACCCGCTGCACACCTGGGCCTCTGCCCCAGCAACCACCAGCCCAGGCCAGGCTGCAACCTAGCTGAGAAAGGAGAACCGTCCAGAGGCCTGCAGAGCAATGCTCCAAGTTCCAGACCCTTACTCCCCCCACATATCTCTGCCGATTGTTTGGAGCAAAGGAAAATAATCCCAGTTTGGGGAAAGACATAAAAATGACAGCTTTCTTTCTTGAACCTTCTCCTTCACCCCATGCCAGCCTGGGAAAAACTGTTAGATGCTTCTTCAGAGGGTTTCTAAAGGCCATTACTGGCTTCTGAATAAAGGGGTGTGTGTGTGAACAGGGCTGGCCTGCTTTGACCTTGGAGGTTTAGGACCCAACTTGAAGTCACACAACAGGTAGAGACAAAAGACAGTTCCTTGTTTCTGGTGTCTGTTGCCAGGGGCCAGGGGAGATGCTGAGTCCAGAGCCCAGGCCTGCTAGGGACATGGCCATTACAGGGGTCAGTTAGTGACCAGACAGTGCCTGAGGAGGGTGTGAACACAGGGCTGGAGAATGCCCTGCATCACAGGCAAGGGGCGAAAGCTTCTTGGAGGGAGTGAGCCGGGTGTTGCAGGCTGAGGAGCTTGCTGGGTCAAGTAGAGGTGTACATTTTCTGGGAAGAGGGAGCCGGAATTCCTTGACAACTTAAAACTGACCTCAAATAGTCATCTGGTGCCTATATGCAAACCCTAATCCCTCGGGTATTCTCTGGGTCCTGATTCCCACTCCCTCTCAGGCCCATTTTATCTGCCCAGGTGTCTGCACTCAGGGAGAGGCAGGGTCCAAAGGCTCTTTCCCAGTCCACTGGGTTCCTGGGGTTCAGGCTCCAGGCCTGGTTTCTGCCCTTGTCTCTCTTCTCCTGCAGGCCACAGCCTGGCGCTGCTTTGCCAGGATGGAGCCTGTGAGAAGCACAGCTCCGCATGGAGGCAGCTGGGTGTGTGTCTTCCCAGAGCAGCGGTGGGAGCCCGCTGGGCCGGTCAGGACCAGTCAGGACCAGTCTCCCCTGTGGCCAAGGGCAGCCGCTTCTCTGTGGTGTCTTCCCCGCTGGCGGACAGACTGTGTGGGCTCTTCGGAGGCCCCATGTGAGTAGGAGAGTGTTGACTCGGCCCAGATTGTCTACATGACCTTGGTCAAGTCCCTGGACCTTGACCTCCTATTTGTTCAATTGTAATCTGTACTCTGCGCTAGTGGCAAAGAATCCACCTGCCCATGCAGGAGACATGGGACGTGGATCCGATCCCTGGGTCGGGAAGATCCCCTGCAGGAGGAAATGGCAACCCACTCCAGTATTCTTGCCTGGAGAACGCCATGGACAGAGGAGTGTGGTGGGCTATGGGCCATAGGGCCGTAAGAGTCGAATATGACTGAAGCAACTTAGCATGCGATCTGTACTCTAGGGTCTATCTGAGGCAATATGTGTGAACATGCTGTGAACAGCACTGGTGTGAGAGCCTATTAACTTGTGGGAACCCTCAGACCCCACAGTGAGAACGGGAAAGCTATCTCAGAGTTTATTTTTCACGTATCATCTTCCAGCCGGGGATTCCTAACCCAGGATCCAGATGTTCCTCAGGAAGTCCTGGTGTCATCTGCAAGGTTTTCTGAGAAGGTACATTTTCTGGGAAGAGGGTGCTGAGTTTTTTTTATCAGACCCTCAAGAGAGTCCACAATGAAGATCTGTTGAGAGCCACTGCCTGAACCTTGGGCTTCATCCCTGGTGATGCTCTGCCAGGGAACCCTGACCCAGGAAGGCAGAAGGGCCTCCAGACCATTGGAGGCCACAGTCACGCAGGCTGGCTCACCTCTGTACCCACTCAACGTGGGCATGGCTAAACAGCCACATGAGTCCAAAATCACCAAAGAGCTATCTTCTGACCCCAAGTTCAATGCAGACCAGCAAGATGACAGAGCTGATGGGCTCTACATCATGCCAAAATTTAGGAGGCAATGAGTTCGTACTATTCTCTGTGCTGGCCTGATTTTGGCTGGAAAGCCAAGTCCCATTCTAGAGACCATGTTACGAGAAAAAAGCAGATAAATGGAAATGATTCCAGAGGACGTAGGCCAAGGTGTCAAAATGTTTTAAATCCAGTCTTTTAGGAGGAATGACTTTGGTTGAGGGCAGAGTTATTGAGTAGAGGAAGACTGGGAATGGATATTAAATTCTTGAAATTGTATCTAGTGGATTCTATAGGGAGGCAGATAGAAACTCAGCAAAAGGAGATATTTTCTAACAGTGAGCTCAGTCCTTCAGGGAGTAGACAGACTGGAACTCTCCACTGCCCCACATATTTGGTCTTGTGGAAGGGAATAAATTGCGGGATCCAAGCTCTATCCCAGAAGAAGAGACATTGACCACTCCTCTTCTGGGATTCAGGGAGAGTTGGTGTCGCCTTGTAGAGGCAAGAAGGGGCAGGGCAGGAAGAGCAGGCCAGATCTGGGACTCTGTGTCTGCTTTCACAAATGAGTTCTTCTCTGCCTGGATCCGCTGCGGTTGAACCCCTCCCTCCACGGACCCTGTTGTTCTGTACAGAGTGGGACCCAGGGCTGGGTGAGGAGAGAGGAAGGGACTAGTCTTCAGCCCCTTGACAGACAGGCTTGGGATGTCCTGGGCCAGGCCAGGGGGTGGGGATGGAAGATGGCTCATTGGTGAGTCAGCCATGGCTATTGTCTGCTCCTGCTCCCTCTGGGGGAGGGTGGCTGGGGCAGACAAGGCCTCTGGCCAGCTGGGCCTGTGAGGACAGATCTCCCACTCCTGGCCTCACAGCTCAGGGGCCCCTCCTCACCCACCAGCCAGCAGGAGTAGGGCCCTGGACGCATGTTGAGGGGAGTGTGTCCACCTCCGCCATTCTTCACTAAGGGTGGGGGACGGGGGTCACACAGGGCAGCCCAGGGGCGCAGCCTGTGGGAGAAGCTGCCTGCCCCGTTTGGCACAGCCGAGGAAGCTGGCGGGTGTGCCCCCTCTCTGGTGACCACACCTAAGCCTGCCGGGCGCTCCCTCTCCACCACACCCATCCCAAACCTCCTTCCAAACTTGCTCTCATCAAGCAGGCCTGTCGAGCACCGCACCCTGACTCAGGGCCCCGGGGGAGCCCGGGGTGAGCGAGGTAACCATGGGTCAGCCCCTCACCAGGGACTGGTCTGCTCTGAGGGGCAGACAGGCCTCCCACCTCCAGGCGAGTCTGGGTCCCTGAGGCCTCCTGGGGTTGGAAGTCGCAGAAGCGCAGAATGACAGGCTGTTAGAGTTGTTATATGTTTGGAGACACTGAGGTCCTCAGAGAGCAGATGTAAGCAGCAGGCTGCCCAGCCTGCTGTAGAGGGAACTGCTCTCCTTCTGGCCCAGGGAAGCCTCTGGGCCGCCGTACAGGCCCGCTGGCATCATCCTTGCTTCTTCGCTTCTCTGTGGGCCCACATGAAGGTGCTCCAAGGGGCAAAAGAGAGGAGTGGCCTGTGGGGACAGCAGCGTGGGCCCTGGAGCCAGACCCACGAGGTCAGAACCCCGGCTCCTGCAGCCTCCTGCCAGAGGGAACTCCATTCGTGTCTAGGTCTCACTGAGTCTGTTTTCTCATCTGCAGAATGACAACTGCTTAGCATCTCAAAGTGCAGAACGTATTTCAGCACGCATCTAGCGTCTCACGGAACTCTCACAGGAACCCTTTGAAGTGGACGCTGTCTCCAACCTTCAGATGAGAAAACTGAGGCTCAGAGGTCACGTCTGCCGTCAGGATCTTGGGAACCCCATGAGCGGTAGAGCTGGGACATCACCTGCGACGGTGTGATCCCAGGGCCTGCGCTCTGGGCCGCCCCACCATTCTGCTCCTGTCCCCCCACGATGGCTGGGAGAGATGACAGGGCAAGTGAGGGGAAGGCTGGAGCACTCCCGCCTCAGACCTGATGAGGTGTCGCAGGACGCAGAGCCGGGTGAGGGAAGAAGAGAGGGGCTTCCGGGTCCAAAGCAGGGGCCACTGGGAGGGCGTGCGGCCCAGGGCCGGCGGCACTTCTGGTTAGTGGGAGGGCGGCGCGGGAAGTCTTCTGGAGGCCATGCCTGCGCAATGGCGGCCATGTGCTTAACGCGGCCCCTCTGTGTTCTGGGACTGGGCAGAGGGAACTCAGACTCGGGGGCCACGTGTGCCAAGCTGGCCCCAGGGCTTTCCTCCAGGAAGGGATGTTTGTACTCTCTGTGCCCTCATACTGTTTGCACTTTGTATACCAACTGTGCATTATTTGAATTTTCATTTAAAGAAAGAACAGAGGCTAGAAAGACGTATGTCGAATGCTAATAGTGGGTGGACATCTTCTGTTTTGGAGTTTTCTCCAGTTTTCTACAACAAACTTGTATTAACGATCTTCGGGAAATGCTATTTAAATGAGATTATACCTGTAGTGTCTAGAGCAGCACCCTGCCATGAGGGGAATGTGCTCCATCCGGGCTGCCCAGTACGGCAGGCACCAGCTGCGTGTGGCTCCTGAGATTTGAAATGTGGCCAGTGCAGCTGAGGAAATGAATTTTTAATTTTATCAAATTTATATTAATTTACATTTAACTTAAATAGGCCTGGCTTTTGAGGGTTCAGTAAGACAGACAGTGGATGCTGCTGCTGGGCTTCGAAAGTAAGCTCTCTGCCCTGTCCCCATCTGAGCCCTTCCTGACGAGGGCCTGCTTCTCACCTTCTCTCTCCTCCCTGTCTGCAGCACTTCCTCTAGTCAGTGTGGAGTCTGGACGCCCCCCTCTGCCTCCCTCAACCACTTAACCTTCCTTCTCCAACCCTGTACAGAGTGTAGGGGTTCCTCAGTCAGACCCTTCCAGGTGTGTGTGTCATCTGCAGTGAGATCCCAGACTCAGCTGCATCTCACTGTGGCCATCTCGAGCAAGTCACTACCCCTTTCTGGGCCTCAGTTTCCACATCTGTATAATGGGAGCCCTGGCCAGAGATCTCATGAAGGCCTCGTGGCCCTTCACTTAGCTGCTGAAGTCACAGGCTGGGATCACTAGGCATGGCCAGGAGTACTGGTCACTGCTGGGCAAGAGGGACTTAGGTGACAGAAAGGACTGTCTGGCTGGAAGGCCTCCGAGGCATGGGTGAAACGTGTATGATGAACGGTATGTCATCAAGGGACGAGAACTTTGCTAACCCAGCTCTCCTCCAGTAGCCAGACGCTCTTTCTTAGACCACAGCTTCATTGTAGCAGTTGCCAAACTCTATTGTCACTTTTATTTCCATCTTCCTGGATGGCCTTTTGAGATGTTCAAAGGGAAAGTCTGTCTAGTTCACCTCCATCTCTGACGTAAACACGTTCCATGAACGGGTGAATACGTTGTCTCTTTGGATCTTCCCTAGCCTTTTCCCTCTGGGGTTGGCAATGAGCTTTGTGCCTCAAAGGACTCAAGCTGGTGAAAAATAGAAAGTCAATGAAATTTGTAGAAAAAAAATTTTCCCTTTCTTCCTCCTTGAAAATGTTTTTTCTTCAATCTCTCAAACCCTAACCTTTTCTTTCTCTGGCAGAGTAAAGAAAGTGCTCTGTGGGATAAACTAATTCATACTAACATGTGAAGGGCTCAAGGTTTACTCCTCCTAGGGGCACCTGCGTTTGTACATGTAACAAGCAACACTTAAGCTAACTGTGGGTATCAGGTTTCACTTACAGGCAGTGGCATTGTCAGCAAGCCTCGGTCTGTCCTGGGGCTGCCATTCACCGGCTATGTCCATGAGTAAGTTCCCCTCACCCTTCTGAGGCTCAGTTTGCTATCTGTAAGTGGAGTCTTATGACATCTCTGTAGTCACCCTCTAGGGTTATGATGGAGATAAAATTAATCCATGCACACAAAAAGCATTGTGAGCTGTGAGTTCCTGGCTAAGAAAAGAGATTGATATTAACATGGCTTTGGGCCAGGGTGGGGCCTCCCCACTCCCTCAAAATCATACCTGAGCAATCATGTCCATGCATGGAAGCCACCTCCTTTTTGATCTTATAGCTACCAAGTGGAGAAGAAAACCCTGGCATCTCTCTCATCTTTATCCCCACTGCCAGGGGAAGGTGAGAGGGAGGCCAGGAGAGACTTCAGAGCCAACCTGGCTCTCCCACGTACCTTCAGATGCCTACCAGCCACCCACCCTGAGCATCAGCAGAAAGGACCCCAGAGCTACAGCACTAGGCTCCTGACACCTGTCTGCATGCGTTCCTGCTCACAGACCTCACCCAAACAAACCCTCCCCTCCACCACCCGAGTCTGCTTCACGGAGACACATTCTGAATCTCCCAGACTCACCAGCCTTGTCAATCTCTCCATCCTAAGTTCTCCATTTGTGTGACGATAGGGACCCGAAGGCCCCGAAAGTTTGCATGATCTTCCCAGTAACACACAGCAATGTGAGCCCCAGAGCCTAGTTTTCCAGATTGTCCCAGTTCTTCCTGCCTTCCCTCTCACTTCCAAGCACAGACTACCCCTCTGAGACCCTCAAGCCTCAGAAGTTCTAGAGTGGGGTTCCTTCCCCTTTTTCTACCCCTTCTCCCTGGAGCGGCCTTAGAAGCCCCTTTCCCAGGTGGTCTGCCCTCTGGGGTGAGGGCTGGGCAGTGTGATGCCTGAAATACTGCATATTCCCTCAAGCCTTCCAGTGATGCCTCTGCCTCACCTGCGAAACCAGGACCTGACCGAAACCATCTGCTATAGGACACTCCCCGTGCTTGCCTCTTGCCTGATGTGTGCTCTTGCCCTTTGCTTGTCCCGTGTTCTGAGAACCCTCTCCAAAGTTCCCCATCAGAGTAGAGCTCTCGCTCCCTGGACCTCCCCCAGCCCCCAGCTCTGCTGCAGCATTTATGTCTTCCTGCCTCTGTGTGTGTGTGTGTGTCCCCACACTGGGCCATGGCTCCCTATGAGTATGGACCCTATCTTGCTTTCCTTTTGATCTCCAGTGCCTGGCACAGAGTAGGTGTTCAAAACTGTGCTTGTTAAATTTCATTGAACCCAAGGCTCAGGGAAACGGGGCCACCCGCCTGGACTGCAGGCTGCCCAACTGTGATAGGAGCTCCAAGACCAGCAAACGGAGAGGAAGGAATAGGATTGCTCAGCCCCTTCCTTCTCAGCATACGTGCTGCCATTTTTCAGGTCTCTCCATTCCTGGCCTGGCCTGGCCCTGCCTGGCTGAGAAGACGAGGAGACACATTACAGGTCTGTGCTGGTGACCTGTCTCTTGCATGAGTTTATTTAACGCCCAGTTGCATGGGACGTCCTCTGCTCCTCACCTCCATCTCAGCCCTGAGTGCTTGGAACTGAAAAAGAATGAAGGGGCCCGAGAGAGCAGCACCAGGAGAATCCGGCCTTCCTGTAGGAGCTGGAGATCCAGATCTTTCTAAAGCATTTACTTGAGTCTTAAGAACAAGGCAATCAAAGAACTTTCCAGCTGGGAAGTTGGTGGGCAGCAAGGCCGCTCCCAGCTCCTTTGGGAGGTTGGCTACAGGGCTTCCGCCTGAGGGCCACTGCTGTCCCTTTCTCAAGCCTGGCCCAGGCCTGTCCCAGAGCCAGTCAGAGCCTTCCTTGGGGACCCCTGATGGCCTGCTGATCCAGGGAGACACCCAGAGCTTGTGAAATCTCCTCTGGAAGTAGAGCCAACTCGGCGGGTGGCTCCCTGGAGGCAGGGTCATGGCCAGCCCAGGGTGGCCGCCCCAGTACCCCTGGGCCCAGGACAGTCAGGCTTGGAAGGAGGGGCCACAGGGATGGGCTGCTGGGGAGGGTGCACTCCTCGGGGAGGACCCACGTTGGGAAGCAGCGCTGCCATCCCCAGCCTGGACCGTCCTTGTAGCTGGCTGGATGACTCAGGTCCTGCCGGCAGGTCTGGATGTGCTGGGGCAAGTCCAGCCTCCTCTCCCTCCCCTCTTCTGTCTCAGCACTCCAGGTAGAGGCCGGGCCTGCTCCTTCCAGCTCCACTGGGAGGTTGGCTGCAACGCTTCAGCCTGAAGGCCACCACCGGTCACCTTCTCAAGCCTTGCCCCAGAACAGGTCAGAACCCTCCTCCGTGGGGGACCCCAGATGGCCCAGCAGCATCCTGACAGGCATCTGCCTTAGGAAGAGATCGGGAACCTGGAGGGCAGGCACTCACATTTCACATCTTCCCTGAGCCTCACGAACACCCTGCCCCTTGGCCAGCCCAGGTGTCCTTATTTCAGACGAGGGGACAGAAGCCCGCACCCTCATAGCTCGTGCTGAGTGGCTGAGCGTCCACTTAAACCTGGGCCTCCAGGTGCGGATTCTCAAGTGCACACCTGGGCCCACGGTCTGGAGGAGGTAGAGGCCCCCACACTCAGGACTGGGCCAGGCAGGCCTCAACCAGTCCTGTCTCAGGCTGGGGCCTGACTCCTTGGGACTGGGTTTCTCTGTAGGTCTTAGGGTAAAGGTGTCTGGAATAAGCAGGTTCTCAGTAGAACTAATAAGCAGGTTCTCAGCAGGAGCTCAGTAGCTGTGAGCTCCCCTACTGGGCCTTCAGGAGTTGAAGGCCAAGACCTCCTCAGTCACCCTCGGCTTGGCTTGTATCTGTGGGATCTGCTGTAGATGTCTCTGCACTTGAACATCCCTTGACTTCAGGAAGGAGGAGGAGTCATGACTGCCTCGGGTTAGTCCTTTATCACGTTTGAGGCATCAGACTGAGGTCTTGACACACAGAATGTCTTCTCCCCTGCACCCCAAACTTAAGAGCCAGGTATTGTTTGCGTTCTTGTGGGCAGAGGAGGCAGCTAACGGGGACACCAGTGACCTGGTCTAACCTGAATGGTGGTGCTGGCACCAGATCTGCAGGCACCAAAGCCCAGGCTCTTACACGGGAAAGCTGACCTCACTTGAGGGCCCTGCCACACGGATCCAGCCAGGCGCCCTGGCTAAAGCTCCCCTCCTCTTCTACTCAGGTCTCTCCTCCCCGGCCCTGGAATCACCCTTGAGTAACCCTGTGTGGTGAGGGCCAGAGGCCTTTGGTCTTGGCCTAGGCTGCCCCTCCTGCAGCCCCACGGTTCCCACGAGGTGGGCACAGCAAACAGGCCGGCTGCAGGCCAGCTAGTTGCCCGCCAAGTGTTGCTGGAGCCCCGGCCCCAGGCAGCTCTGCTGCCCCCACCCTGGGTGGCTGAGGCCACAGCAATGTGCTGGCCAGGCCGAGCCCTCCGAACCTCTGACCTGGGACAAAGGCTGCCTGTTGCTCTGCAGTCTAGAGAGTGGGCGCAGATTCAGCGTCTCACCCTGTGACCCCTGGTGGGGGAGGCAGGTAGGTTCAGACGAGAGCAACTCGTCCACTTTTTACAGAATGCAGAGAGGCTTGGACATAAACACAGAAGGGCAGCGACTGTCAGAAGAAGGAAACTCAACTCCTGGTCAGGCTGGGCTTTGTGTGAAGCCCCTTGTCACAAAGAGGTTGATGCTAGTTCCTCTTTTTTGCAGAAGATGGCTCTGTAGCAGGATACCGTCCCGTCTCCGCAGGCTCTTTGCTCTGCGGCCTCAGGATCTGCTGAGAATGTCCCCCCCACCCCTTCCCTCCTCCTTCTCAGCATGGACTGCGGCTGGCAGTGACATTGAAGAACCAACACAGGGAAAGCACCTGACCTTGGAGAGGAATGTGTGAAATGTCGGCAGCCCGGAGCAGCCACCCCCTACCTGGGGCCCAGGAATGCAGGTTCCTGGCCCAGCAGCCAGTGGCCCCCAAGGGAGGTGCGTGTGTGGCAGGACCCGGGACGGCACTGTTGGGAGGCCCTGCCAGGTCACGGGTGCAGCCCCGCCTGGGTACAGAAGGTGAAGGTGAGTCATCTGGCTGCCCTCCTGGAGGTGCCAGCCCAGCACCCACTCTGATCCAATTAAGGGCACAGTCCCTGACCCCTAAAGGCCCCTGAAGCCCACGGCCATGGGTACAGCTGTGACTTGACTTCTCAGACCTTCAGAACCAGATATCAGAGCCCTTCATCCACCCACGTTACAGATGTGGAAACTGAGGCCATAGAGCCAGGAACTGGCCACAGGAGCACTGACTATGAGCCAGGTCTCGGGGTGGAGGGGTGCTTTTGCGACACCCCTCCCACTTCCATGAAGCCGGCTCACAGCAAGGGGACTCAGGCGGGCCCACCAAGCTCCCACAGGTTTCCAGCTGGGAATCCAGCGCCTTCCGTGGGTGCCCTCCCCTGTCAGGGCAGACACTGAGGGCTCGGCCTCTATGCTCTGGCTCCTGGTGAGCAAGTGAACCTCTGCTGTGGCTACACAGCGGTAATAAGGCCAAGCCACCTCCAAACGATGCTCCTCTCTGGGATTAAAACCCAAGCAAGTGCTGAGCAAGGACACCACTGCCCTCTTGTGGCCACACCTGGGCATGACTGCTGTCCTCCAGGCCCTCAATGGCTTCGCTCCAATTCCCCTCCTCCTAGAAAGGAGGGGAGTGAGATGGGGTGGGCACCACCTCACCCCCCTATCACCGAGGCCAGCGCTTTGGCTGCAGAAAGCAAACGGGAAGGCTGGATCTGGAAGGCTGGATCTGTCCGACATCAGATGCAAGAGGAAGAAAGAAGGTCTCGGGCCAACAGGTGAAGCCTAGTCTGTGTCACCCAGAACGGTTGAGTAGTAGTTTCCATGGAAACAGCCTAATCGACCAACAGAAGACAGGGTGGTTTGAAAATCTGGAGGATTTATTTCTCGGGAAGGTCCACAACAACTGGCAGGCACTCCCCTCCCCTGTTCCCGGGGATTTCTCTCTCCTTTGGTGAGAAATCCCCTCTCTTCTTGGAAGTGCCCATGGGGAGACTGGGATGTAGAGAGAAACCTTACACAACACTCCAGAGCCTTAAAAAAATAAAGCCACAAACGACCTCCCCACACGAGTACACACATACAAAATAAACAGACATACAAAAGAGGCTGTGGGCAGCTCAGGAGAGTGGGGCTGGGCGGCCCGGCCCACCCCCAGCCGGGACGACCCAGGGCTAAATCGACAGAAGTGCCCGACAGCCAAGACACAGCCGTGGCTTCAGAGAGGGGACCCGGGAGGTGGGCAGGGGACCTCTCCCTGGAGCTCAGGACAAGGTAAGAGGGAACAAATAAATAAATAAATAAAGCCCTAAGAGCTTGGGCTGAGGCTTGGGGCCCCCGGGGGCTCCTTCCCTGAAGAGCAGATCCAGTGACAGGCAGAAAGAAGAGGGAAAACACAAATCCAAAGCCACATCCTAAGGTCCCAGAAGGGCCCCGCCCAGAACCCAGCTCTGGAGGAGGGAGGGGTGAGCTGGGGAGCCTCCTGGGCCAGGGAGGCCCCCCTAGCTCCTGCCTTCATCCCGACTATCTCCACGAGCGGGGGCTGGAGCTGACCTCAGCGTGGGCTCCCCCCACCCCCCAGGAAAGCTCCCTGTGGCCCTTCTGACTCCAGGCATCTGCGTCAGCTGGGAGAAGTCCTGCTGTGACTGTAAAGGATCCAAACAGTCCATCCTGGTCCTCAGCTCTGCTGGCCACAGGCATCTCCCCCACCTCCCACGGGGGCTACACGGGACGCTCCCTTCAGGCCAACGGAGAGAAGGCATCAGACGGAAGCAGCACGCACAGAGATGGGGGCAGAAGTCTCCAGGATGGACAGTTTGGGCAGGAGGTCAAACTGGACACGTGAAGACACCCACAAGCTCGGGAGCCCCAGGGTCCCCCCAGGAGCAGCAGGGAGCTGGGGGGAGCACGGGGCCGGGAGACGCCGGCCCTCAGCTGGGCAGCAGCACGTGCTCCAGGAGGTAGGTGAGGGAGTCCCAGTGCTTCCAGAGCAGGAGGAGGACGAGGGCCAGGAGGGCGGTGCTGGTGAGGCGCAGGCGGGTCTTCATGAGCGGCGTGATGAAGCTGGCGACGGTGGACACGAACACCAGCAGCACGGCCATGAGGGCCAGGATCACGTTGATGAACTTGCCCAGCAGGGCCCGCGCGTTGGCGTTCTCCACGCCCTCCAGCTGTACCACTTGCTGCTGCTGCTGCTGGAGCTCCAGCTTGGTGACCCGGGTCAGGCAGGACTCCACGGCCTCCTGCAGGGGCACAGAGGCGGCTTAGGGTGTGGAGACCTCCTGTCTGAACCCCACCTGCCCCTTGCGGGGGTGACAATGCCCAGGGCGCCCCCCTCCGGAGGCCAGGCAGGGTGGAGGGTGGTCAGCTGCAGCTAGGGGTCCCGGTCCTTTAATGCTGACCATTTGGAGAGGCTGGCGGGAAGTGGAAGTCTTGATTAGGGGGAAGGGGCGGAAGCAGCCCACTCCCAGCTTCCTCTCGGGGCCGTTGTACCTGGATGTCCCGGGCCCTCTCGTAGGACTGGTAGGCCACCTTCTCCTCCATACTGGCCAGCTCCTGCTTCAGGTTGGTCATCTCATTCTGGTGAAGTTCGGTCAGGTCATTGAGCTGTTCCTCCAGCCGCTCATACCTGGCAGAAGGAAAACCTGTGACACCAGCCCTGGCTCCCCAAGTCTCCCATCTCCTCCACCAGGGTCAGTTTCACTCATTCTCAACAATGACTCAATCCACCCCATGTGTCCAGCCCCATCCAATTTTAATAGCAATGATGAAAGCTACTGTATACACCGTGGGCTTCCCAGGTGGCATTAGTGGTAAAGAACCCGCCTGCCAGTGCAGGAGACATGAGATGTGGGTTTGATCCCTGGGTCGGGAAGATCCTCTAGAGAAGGGCATGGCAACCTACCCTGGTATTCTTGCCTGGAGGGTCCCATGGGCAGAGGAGCCTGGTGGGCCCTAGGTCCATAAGGTCACAGACTTGGACACAACTGAAGCGACTTAGCACACACATGTATACACACAGCCCTACACAGGGCTCTGTGCTAGGCACTTTAGCCACATTATCTCCTAGGATTCTTTTCATAAACCTTCAGGATAAGGACTGATATCGTCTGCATGTTACAGACCAGAAGACTGAGGCACAGAGAGCTTGGGGAACTTGCCTGAGATCACAGAGCTCATGAATGGAGGAGTCAGGGATTGATTGCTTCAACAACTTGGGCCCTGAAGCCCTGGGCTAAGATGCTCTCCTGGGGAACAGGGACACAGGGATATAGACGTACAATCCCTGTTCCAAAGGCACAAAATATCAGAGGATGACTGTTATATGGGGGTAGTGAGTTTTCAGGCAGGTTTCTCCCTCAATTTTCCAAACCTTCAAATATGTCAAGGAGAAAAAGTGCTATCTAAAGAAAAAGAATCCCAAGGAACAAGTGCCCGACACCACACGAGAGGCGCAGAGCCTTAACAGAGCCAGCAGAGTGAGGGGGGTGGGGGCTCCAGCTCGATCCCAGGCTGGCTCGCGAGCTCTGGCTGGATGTTCACACGGACCGCGCCGGATACCTGCACAGGGCACCTTGACAGGTTCAGGCTCAGTCCTCACAAACCCTGTGAGTTAGGATTCACATTATTCCCACTTCACAGATGAGGACACCAGGTACAGAGAGCAAGTACTCTGTCCAAGGTAAAGAGTGGGAAGAGCAGAGCTGGGATCCAGACCCAGGTAACCTGGCTCTGGGGTCAGTGCTCTTAGCCAGAGTCTCTCCAGATAAGAGGGCACCAAAGCTGGCCCCTGCCTCAGTTTCCCCTTTTGTACAACCACCATGTAATCAAGCAGGGATGCCACAATGCTCCTTCCAGAGGCCCCATCATCCTATCTTCCAATCGCCCTGGTAGCTGGTGGAGGGCTCCTGGGGGCCTCCTCCTGGCCCCTTCCAGCAGCCCAGGGCACTTGGAGATGCTCCCTCCGCGTCCACCACTGAACCTGAAATGCAGCCCCTCCGGGGCAGGCGCACACCTGTACCGCTCCTCCTGCAGGCACTGGGTCAGGTAGGCGTAGTCCCTCTGCAGCTGCGCCTTCAGGTCCTCCATCGAGTCCTCCAGGTGCGACTGGCCCTCCTTGATCTCCCGCAGCTCTTCCAGCACAGCGTCCACGTTGCCCGGGGCCCCGCACAGCGGGCCGGACTTGGGGCTCCCCGGCGCGGCGGCGGGCCCGGCCCCCGAGTTGCTGCCCGCGCCCGCCGAGCTGGCGCTGGCGCTGGAGCACTCATCGTCGCTGGCGTACTTGGGGCTGGACACGAGCGTGGCGCTGCCGCTCAGCGCCCGGGCCGCCTCCTCGGGGGGCCCGTCTTCCAGCGGGTCCTTCAGGTGCGCGATGTTGTCGGCGCTGCCGAACTTGTTCCGGATGAGGCTGGCGAACTCCCGGGGCTTGGACACCACGGCGGAGTGCGTGGCCTGCGAGAGGCCCGAGAGGCTGCCCTTGACGCCCTCCACCACGCCGCCGCCGAAGCCGCTGATGCCCGCGCGCACGTTGGCGCCCACGTCCTTGAGGCCCTGCTGCATGTCGCGCAGCACGTCCTTGGGCTGCCGCGACGGCCCGTTCTGCTCGATCTCCCTCAGGCGCCGGCGGTAGTGCTCCAGCTTCTTGTGCAGCTGGGCGATGGTCTGCGCCGACTTCTGGTTCTTCTTCTCAAACACCTGCTTGATGCGGGACGCCTGCTGCTTGTCGGCGTTGTTGGCCAGCTTCAGGTACTCCGCCACGTTGTCGTCCCGCGCCTCCTGCTCGATCTTGATCTGCTCCGTGATCTTCAGGATCTTCTGGTGCAGATGCTCGATGGCTGCTTTGGCCCGCTGGGGGTCCGGGGCCCCATCAGGCACGTCCAAGCTGACGGGGCCCTCAGCGTCACCATGACCGGGGACCCCGGCAAGGTTCTGGGCCGCGAAGTCCCCCTTGTCGACCTGGGGAGGAAGGCAAGCAAAAGAAGCATAAGTCCATCAGGAAACCAAAGGAAGCGGGCCCCACAGGAGGCTCTCCTGGATCCCCAAAGCCTCCGGACTTGGTTTCGCTGCCTGGAAAATGGACACAGGATGAATAGGAAATTTTTACGGAAGGAGTTCAAAACAGTCCCAGCAGTGACAACAGAATCCCCTCCCGCTGCCATTTATGGAGAGTGTGCACACCGGCTCCCTGCCTGATCCCTGCAACGTGCCTGACCCCTGACCCCTGACATGCAGTCTAGGCAGACCTGCGCCTCTTTTGGCCCAGAGAGTTCAAGCAAGTTGGCTGGGGATAAACAGCTACAGGAAGATAGAATCGGCAGCCCAGGACTCTTGCTGCCCCATCACGTGGACCAAGCAGGCCCAAGATTTCACTGTGTAGTCTCAGGGTTATTTCTCAAGAGAGGAGACACGCCATTCCTTTGGAATCAAGCGTGCATAAAGCTCGTGCCTGGAGCCTCTCTCTCAGGGCTGACCAGAGCCTCACTTGGCCCCAAGAGGCCTCTCTCTCAGGGCTGACCAGAGCCTCACTCGGGCCCCGCGCCGGCTCAGGAAGCAACCCCTACTCTCCCCATGTGGGCTTCCCAGGTGCAGCTCAGCAGGCCGCCCCACCTCTGCCAACACCTCTCCCCGTCTAGCCATTACCTTGCAGCTCCCTGGAGTCGTCAGCCGCCTCTTTCGCTTCATGACAGTGGGGGCACCTGGCCCTCCTGGGTCCCCCAGGACCAGGCGGTAGCACTCCCCAGCCTGCCGGCAGGGTCTCAGAGGGCTCAGGTCCCAAAGGCACCTACAGGCCGAGGGACGCAGGGCCCAGGTGAGAGGCCTGGGGACACCTGCCGCCCCACGTGGAAGGAGGTGAACGGGCAGCGGGGAGAGGACAGCACCTTTTCCTCTCCAGCAGGCGGGCTCCCTGGGTGCATCAGGGCCGCATAAAGAGAGAAGCCAGAGACAGAGACAAGATGAGGGGTGGGAGCAAGGGACAGGAAGGGCACAGAGGGTGGGCGAGAGGGGAGACAGGGTGGATGGAAACAGGCCGGCCTGGAGCCCCACTCTCCAGAGCCGGACCCCCCTCGGCCTGCTGGAGGACCTCTGTCCACAGCCGAGTCCCCAAGTATCTTATCACCATGCAGCAACGGAAGCAGCAGGAAATGGCTCAACCCCATGTATTTTTACACACAGCACACCCCAGGACGGCGGGCTGGGTCAGATCATTCACTCTTTATGTGTATGCGGTGGTGGGGGCAGGATGCGGTGTACATGGGGGAAGGGGTTAAACACAAAGAGAGTGGCCCCTCCAGCTCACGCAACGGAAGCAGCCCGTGCCAACTGCAGGCAGAAGTCACTAGGCTACATTTCTCGCAAGGTACAAAGTTATTGGAAAACACTATGAAAAACAGCAGCCCTGCCAAACTCAGGAGCCAGGGGAGGCTGGCTGCTCTGTGGGCTTCCTCTCCAGCCTTTCCAGGTCACGGGACCACTGGGGATGCTGGGAACAACACCCATCCCTTCCCATCCCTCCTGGAGTCGGGACTTTCCTCCCACATGAGCTTTGGGTCTGCCCTCGTGTTCCTTGCCCTCTGCCAGGTGCGGGTATCTTCATGACTTTGTCTGCCAGAGGAGCCCACAGCGATCCCAAGGTCTACTTACTGCATCACACCGACTTACACTGCACCCTGCAGTTAAATCCCTTCTGTCTGTGCTGCTCCCTACAGTGAGGGCACACACACAGCCCGTTGACTTTCCTGACCCTCGGTCTTCCCCCTGTAAAATGCGGACACTCGTATCTCATCAGGCCTCTGGTGAGGGGCATGCAACGTGTCCAGAGGGCACTTGGCACAGTGTGGGCACACAGAGGTATTCATCTGTGCTGGCTGGGTCTGGCAGCACAACTTTGTGTGGTGGAGGAAATGAAGTTTATTTAAAAGATCATACCAAAATATTCACTCATCATTGAAACTACGAGACAAAATTAAATTCTATATGCAACACAGCTTTTAATGCTAATTCATTATTGATTGGGGGATTTTTGCAGAAACTAATGCCTGTAGCTGGCAATTTGCTGCATAGTGATAGTGAAGCCTCTCTGGTCATAACTTTCGGGTAACAAAAGATGTTGAAAGTGTTAGTCATGCAGTTGTGTCCAACTCTTTGCAACCTCACAGACTGTAGCCTGCCAGGCTCCTCTGTCCATGGAATTCTTCAGGCAAGAATACTGGAGAGGGTAGCAATTCCCTTCTCCAGGGGATCTTCCTGACCCAGGGATCAAACCCAGGTCTCCTGTATTGCAGGTAGATTCTTTACCATCTGAGCCACCAGGGAAGACAGTATAGGCAAAGCTATGGTTTTTCCAGTGGTCATGTATGGATGTGAGAGGTGGACCATAAAGAAAGCTGAGCACTGAAGAATTGGTGCTTTTGAACTGTGGTGTTGGAGAAGACTCTTGAGAGTCCCTTGGACTGCAAGGAGATCCAACCAGTCCATCCTAAAGGAAATCAGTCCTGGGTGTTCATTGGAAGGACTGATGTTGAAGCTGAAACTCCAATACTTTGGCCACCTCATGCGAAGAGTTGACTCATTGGAAAAGACCCTGATGCTGGGAAGGATTGGGGGAAGGAGGAGAAGGGGACGCCAGAGGATGAGATGGCTGGATGGCATCACTGTCTCAGTGGACATGAGTTTGAGAAAATTTCTGGAAGGCAGTGAAGGACAGGAAGCCTGGCGTGCTGCAGTCCACTGGGTCACAAAGAGTTGGACACAATGTAGCAACTGAACAACAACAACCAAAGATGTACTCATACGTCTCTGGTCAATAATGTGTTAAAGAACTTGACCCCTTTATAAGGCTGCTTTCCAAAGGTGCTTTCCAAAGGTGCTTTCCAAAGAGACTCAACACTTTCCCTCTCTTCCACTCCCTTCACAGGAGAAAGAACAACCAGGAATGGTTGTGATCTGGCTGCCTCCCTGCCTGGTGCTCAGCTAGGCCCTGGGCTCGTCTTTAAAGAGGAGTGCGTCAGTCCGCCCACTGGAGGAGTGTGGGAAGACCTAATAAGACAGGGACTCAAAAAGCCTGTGAAAAGCAGAAGTTCTTGGGATTACAAGGGAGTTTAAGACGGCAAATTCCCTGCCTGTCCTGGCTCCAGCCTGGCAGCTCTGAGCCTTTTACCCCTCGATTTGGTGGCTGTCTAGCTTACAAGTAGAAAAGCAAAGTGGAAACTGGCTGTGAAGTCCCCGTGAATAAGAGAACAGACACTCCAGGAAACCAGCAAGGCTTGGTGGTGAGCTCTTCCTCACCAGCCGGCCTGCTTCTCTGCTGTGGGGCCCAGACTTAAGCCTGGGGGTCCCACAGCAGGACCCCAGCTCCCTTCTGCCCCTACACTGAGGTCTACAATGCCTGTAGCCTCTGGTCACCTCAGGTTACAGAACACCCCACTTTCTTCCTCCGTCTCCCCCGAGGGAGAAAGTAGGGAGTTCTCTACTCCCTCATATCCCCCAAGCCTGCAACACCCTTTTAGAACTAAAGAAAAACAGGGTCACCAGGAAAAGAGAGCCAAGGAGGCTGCAGACAGACAGGCAGAGGTCCAAAGAGGGGTTATGGTTTAACAAAGGAAGGAAAATCAGAGCATTAGAAGAAAAAGATGAGAAAGCTCTTAAGAGGGATACAACAAGCAGCCCCGGAGGAGAATGAGATTTGCCCCCCAAAATGAAAAAGAATCACAGTGAGACAGGATACAGGGCACACGCTGGCCACTAGAAAGGGCACTAAGGGTGGAAGTGGACACTGGCTTTGAACGCTGGCTCTGTCCCTTACCAGCTGTTTGCCTTCGGATATGGCGTTCTCATCTAGAAAAAGAAGGGGTAGTTCCACCCACCGCACCAGATTGTCGGGAGAATGAAACGAGACTGTGAGGACGATGACCACGGGGCAGCCTGGGGGCACAGAAACAAATCACAATCCACTGACAGCGCACACCCCCTAGGACAGCTATAATGTAAACAGGGAAATAGCGAGGCTTGCCAAGGACGCGGGGAAATCAGAACCTTCATACCTTGCCAGGAGGAATGTAAAATGGTGCATCCACTGTGGAACACAGTTCGGAGGTTCCTCAAGAAGTCAAACACGGATTTATATGGCCGAGCGACTCCACTCCTAGGAACTGCAGGTGGGCTTTAAACAGGCGCTGCTGTGTTCGCAGCAGCACTATTCACAGCAGCCAAAGGGCGGTGGGCACAAGCCAAATGTCCACTGACCACCGGACAAGGGGGGGCAAAGCTAGCACAGCCGCACAGTGAGGTACTACTTGACTCCACAAAGAGTACGGAGGTACTGATAGATGCCACAACACAGATGAACCTCAAGGACACACTACGTAAAAGAGAACAGACACTAAGGGCCATATTCCTTTTACATGAAATGTCCAGAATAGTTCAATTCTTAGTGACAGAAGGCAGATCAATGGCTGCCAAGGGCCGGGGAAGGGAGAAATGGGGAGTGACTGCTTAACGGGTACGGCTTTCCTTTGGGGATGATGAGAATGCTCTGGCACAAGACAGAGGTGGCAGGGCGGCGCAGCCTGAGTGTGCGAGGCCTGGGTCCGCAACCTGCCAGCCTGTGCTGCAGGTCCAGCCCATGTCCTGTTACAGAGTGATTGGCAGGAGGGTGTCTGGGTCCTTCTTACAGCCACATTCTTAACACAGCAGAAGCTCTAACTCACTCACTCAAAAACGGAGCGATACAGATCACTGAGCTCAAGGTCGCTAGCAGGAGAAAACTCCCAGGGCCCACTGGCCCCGGAGCACGGCGGTGGGTGGGCTACACGGGCCCCCAGCATCTGTCCACGCCAAGCCGCCAGCACCAAGGCCTCCTCTCCCCACTCTCCCGTCTAAGAGGCCGGACTCTCTGCAGGCTCTTGGCCCCACGATGAATCCCTGAGCGCCATTGGGTGCAGGGAAAATTCTAGGAAGAGGCGAACCACGGAGGGTGAGCCATGCTTCTTCCATGACCCTTATCCACACAAGGCGGCCAGGAGGCTATGTGGTGCTCCCTGCTCAGGGCGGAGGTCACGGACACCGAGGTCCCAGAACTGCTGATGAACGTTTTGGAAGGGCCAGAGTGGGGGCGCTGCCTGCGACACAGCTCTCCCTGCTTATCTCCTTGCTCTGGTGAGATCCCTCCACACGTCCCAGAGAGCACCCCAGTACGAGGCCTCACAGCGCCTTGGACTCTCCTCCCTGCCCCATTCCAACAGCACCAAGTGAAGCCAGATTACAGGGCTCCCGGCCCAGGCTCCTCGGAGCCCCCCAGGACTCCCCCCTCCTCCGGGGCCTGAGCTCATGTCCCCGGGTTAACCCCACCGGACACAGGACACGGGTCTTCCTCCCACACGCTAGCCCGGCAGCCTGAGTCTCTGAGGTCCTCATGAAGCTCGTCCGTGCAGAGGGAAAGGGCGCTAGCCATGTCATGGGCCAGCTTCTCCAGCAACAGTGCAAGTACCTCATCAACAGTCTTCAGGAAGGACCACATGCAGTCACGCTCGCAAGGAGTGCGTGCTCCACTCCTGTGCTCCCAGGTTCCCAGGACAGCACAGAGGCTCCCAGCCTGCGACTCCCCTTCTCTGCGGACAACAGCCCCGCCTACATTTACAAAGCGCTCCTGTCGGGTCTGAGGAGCAGGCTGACACAGAGGTTGGGGCCTTCCTGTTCTAGCTCCCTGTTCAGGAGTCAAAGAGCCAACCCTAAGGTCTCTTTAGGAAAAACAAAGGGGAAAAAAGCGCTGGGGCTCCTCTGCTTCCCTTTAGGAGGTCAGGGTGGCCCCGACAGGTGGCCTGTGGCCCCCTTTCAGGGTGGAGAGCAATGGAGTCAGGCGTCCATCCCTCCTGGTCTGTGGGTCTGGCCGGGCGGGCTGAGCCCATGCAGGGTACTGCCCCTGGGCAAGGCCTGGGCAGCAGAGGCAGAGAGCCCCTCAGGCAAGGGTAACAGGGCTGTCGGCCGATGACTCAGCAAAGATGCCTCCATCTGCTGACTCCTGGCTCTGTGACTCTGATCTGAGCACCTTTCTCAGTATGGAGAGCAAATCCACTAGCTCTCTGAGGTGAGGTGAGTTGGGCCAGGGTGGAGAGGGGCAGTCATGGCCGGCTAACACCCCTTTGCCCAGACAGGCAGGCGCCCCTGCCATGAAGCTGGGAGGAAGGCAACCTGACGTCTCCCGTCCCGACCTGACGCTCAGGCCGGAGCAGGCTGGGAAGAGACGCCAAAGCTCAGCCTGAGTCGGGGGCTGGCCCGTTCTCCCTGCGGGCTCTTTCTCCTGCTGCTAGGGACAGGCAGGGGTGTGAGGCCGCTCACCCCAGCTCTGGAGGCATAATGATAGCCAGCCTAAGCCAGGCAGGGAGGGGAGGGCACCAATTTCCACTGGTGCCGGGGAGCCGAAGCGGCTCTGCTCCGGAGGGCAGGGAGGCCAGTGTTCGGACCGGGCGGGGGCCTCCTCCCACAGAGCCCTGTCCTGGCAGGTGCCCTCAGCGGATTAACAAGGAGCTTTACGCTGCCGCCAGGGACTGCAGGGCCAAGTCCACACAGATGAAGAGACTCATCCCCTCCCCATTCCGTGTAGTGTTCGTAATCTCCAGGCAGCCGGGCACTGAGTGAGGCTTCCATCAGCCTTCCCCAGCAGTCCCAAGGGCGCCCACCCGCCCTGGTCCTAGGGAAAACTCTCATCCAGCCCTGGGATTCCAGTCCTTTCCTTGAGGCCCACCCCTGGTTCTGGTCGGAACCACACCCTCAGCTTATTGGCCTCCTTTCAACGCGCTGCTGAGCACAATAGCCTTCTGTCCAGCAGACGGCCTGCGGTCCCCTCGGCCTGCCCACACCCTCAGCCCTGGCGGAAGCCTGCGTTGCCCTCCCATCCCAGGGCGAATCCTCCCGAAGCTCCGAGCCCCTCACACTTTGCTCCTCCTGGACGCTCCCATGGGAGTGGTGCTCCCGGGGCCTTCACACTCCCCTCTCCCAGTCATGGTTCCCTGCGGGCAGAGGCAAGCATGACCAGGATCACCCCTTCTACCTAATTTCACGGCGGCTCCCATGGCCTGAGTGGAGTGACACAGGCTGCAGGTTTCTGCAGGTCTCTGCTGGAGTCCCCTCACCCAGCCCCAGGGGCCCTGCCAGCGTCCATCGGCCGGAGCCTGGAGGCCAGAGGAAAGGCCGACCAACTCATCTGACAAACTGCATCTCTCCCTGCCCCGCCTGCACTGGGGCCTCACCTGCGTGGGCACTGCTTCCCGCAGCCGGGCTGGCGCCGGGGTGCCAGGGGCTCTGAGGCCCCAGCCTTCCGTGGGTGGTGCCAGGCCCCCAGGGTCACAGTCCCGGGGTAGCACTGGGCTTGCTGAGGGAAGCCGGGCTCTGCGACCAGGTGTCCCGGAGCTCCCGGGCTCTGCACCCGCCATCTCCAGTCTGGGGCTCAGCCTGGGGATTAGGAGCAGATTGCTCGGGGAGATCCCCCCTCCCCCTGCCCCGGGGCTCATGGCTGCTCCTTCCCATCTGGGAGGAGGAAGGGAGGGTCACGGAGCACGGGGAGGGGATGAGCTCCAATGAGGTGCCCCCTCCACACTGCCCATCCGGAGGCCAGCTGTTGCCACTCTGAGTCCAACGTATATGAGGACATCCAGGTGTGACCGACAGCAGCTCCTGCCTGTGGACAGGTTAGGAGAGCACGTGGTAACATGGTTCCTGCATCTTTCACCTGCCCAGATGGATGCTCGGCCTCTCCCACCCCTCATGCATGGGTGCAGACGCATCTCGCCCTCAGAAAGCCCTCTCACAAACAGGCACAGCGCCACTGACTCCCTTCATCAACCTCAGAACAGAAGTGCACCTCCTAGCCAGGCTTCCGGGGTGGAGGCAAGCTCTTCGAAGCCATAAAGGCTGGAGCCTGGAGGGGACTCCCTGACAGATCCCAGCATGGCCGGGTCAGCCTGGAGTCCTCTGCTCGTCTCCCTGCGGCCCTGCCCACGGCTGAAGGCACCCTCATTCCCAAGACATCCTTCCTACTCTAGTAGCTGCCTGCGGGACAGCAGCCAGCCTCACCCGGGGACTTTCTCTTCTCTGAGATCCTAGAAATCTACTTTCTGCACTGGGCACCACTGGCTTCCGCTTCCCATTCCTCACCCCACCCCCCAGCAAAAGCACCCAAGATGAAACATGGATGGCAAACTCACAGCCTTCTCCTCTTCCTTGGACTTCATCTTGCCAGTCCCAGCAGGAAATCCTGCAAGTGGCCAGCAGAGGGGGCCAGAGATCCACAGAGGAGGGTGCGGGGTGGCCGGCAGGGTGCAGGGTCTGCGGGGTCCAAGGACAGCCTCCCACAGCAGGATTACCAGTCAGAGATGACGCACATTCGGTGCCCACTCAAGCCGGATGGACGACTCGGGGCTTAAATACGAAGGATCGGCATGGATCATGCTGACGGGGCGGACCCGGTTCAAGAAGGTGCACCCAGATAAGGGCCCAGTGCTATCTCCGGGGCCTGAAGCCAGGGCCCTCAGCCAAAACACCAAGAGCAGGAGTCCCCACACCCCAGGCTGGGGGAAACCTTACAAACATTTGTGGTGGTGATGACCTGGGGTCTGCGAGGACAGGAGCCCAGTGAGGGCATATCACACAGGTCCCAATTTGGGGGGCTGGCTCAAGAAGGAGACCCAGGTCCGATCCCTGGGTCAGGAAGGTCCCCTGGAGGAGGGCATGGCCACCCACTCCAGTGTTTTTGCCTAGAGAATCCCACAGACAGAGGAGCCTGGTAGGCTACAGTCCCTGGAGTCGAAAAGACTTGGACACAGCTCAGCAACTAACACTTTACTTTTTTTTTCAAGCATATGCAGTCAGGAACACTTTCAGCAGCTCCCCTCATATAAATGACCTCCCACCTATAGCACTCAATTTTCACTTCATGCTTCCCTGGTGGCTCAGAAGGTAAAGCGTCCGCCTGCAATACGGGAGACCTAGGTTCAATCCCTGGGTCAGGAAGATCCTCTGGAGAAGGAAATGGCAACCCACTCTAGTACTCTTGCCTGGAGAATCCCATGGACAGAGGAGCCTGGTGGGTTACAGTCCATGGGGTTGCAGAGTTGGACACGACGGAGCGACTTCACTTTCTTTCTTTGGGCGCTGGGCGGTTCCTCTTGCATAAATAAGTCATAATGCTCTGAGACAGGCTGGGATCAGATCTTAACTATATCCGGCCCTTCACTGTGCCTAGCATAAGACGTGTGTAAAGGACCACCTGACCTACCCCACTGAGCAGAGATGGACGGCAGGCCATCTACTGCAGTCTGTCCGAGGTAGCCCCGGAGGCAGCCTGGACTTCTCAGTCAAGGCGTCCCTCCTCTGCCCCCCTTCCTTCGAGGCCCTGCCAAGCTAGGCTTTGTAGCCTTTCCTTACAAGCGAAACAGCGAGAGAGGGGAAAAGGAGAAGGCAGCAGCAGCAGGAGCCCAGAGGCGAGGAGGGGACTGAGTCAGCCGAGCCAGGGGCCTCCACGACACCTTGCAGTTTCATTCCCGGCTGCAGGCGTCAGGAAGGCTCAGCAATACCAGGAAGAAGTCCCTTCCAGGCCTCAATGCACCATCAGGAAGACCCTGAGGAGGAGTCTGGCATCCCCCTGACAGGAGGCTCAGCTCCCCTCCGGGGACCAGTCACCCACCAGCACAACTGAAGAGCGGGAGAAAGGTGGGTGGAGCTCAGGGCAAGAGAAGAGACCAACAGGAGTCGGGGGGTGTCTGCTGGGCAAGCCAGCAGGGGAGAGGTCCCTTCTCCTCTAGAGTGTCTGTCCTTGTCCTTACATGTCTGAAATGTCCCCAGATCTGCCAAGGGTGCAGAGCTTTCTGTTCTAGGGGTGGGGAGCAGGAGCCCACAGCACCGTGACTCGGGGGAATGGTGATGCTCCATACCAGCTATGGGACTTGGGTCAGGTCAGTACAGGTGAGATGCAGTGTCCACAACCGCATTGGGCAGAGCCGGTGAAAGCGGGGCTTGGAAAGTCCCAGCAGAAGGGAATGTGTTGCAGGAAGACATCCTGCTCTCTGGGGGGCAGACCTGTCTTCCGGTGGCAAGGCCGAGGGTCAGGTCTGCAGGCCCGATTCAAATCCTCACCCCCTCGACTCACTTCTGACGTGTCCTCCACAAGCGCTGTTCGCACCTCTTCCCAATGGCAAGACGAGGCAGCAGCACCCACAAAGCAGCAGCCTGGAGGAAAAGGCCTCAGGGACGAGACCGGTGGCATCATGAGCCGGAGGACAGGGTGGGTGAGCTGAGCCCTGCAGACTCTGCAGCTGAATCTCAGTTTTCTCAGCTGCAAAACCGTACATATGACTGTTACCTCCCAGGGCTACACTGGGGATCAAAGGGGAACATGAGTAAAAGCACCTGACACCTCTTACATTTTACTGAAATACAGGACGCATCCTGAGGCCCCTTCACACGAGTGTACACACACACACACACCACAGTCACTCTAGGAGGCGCGTGGAAGTGTGCACTTGGGACAGACAAAGCCAAAAAGTAGCTAGCTATGGAGCGGAGCTGAGAGAGGGGCAGGCGGACACGGAAGCACGGCAGCACCCTTAAAGCAACAGGCTCTGCAGAGACAGGAGCCGCCCAGCAGCTGTCCTTGCACAGAGAGGAGGTGCCCTGGGTGCCTGCCACCGCGTGTGCCCGCTGGCAAGTCCTGGCCACCTCCTCTCTGGCCTGGCAGAGACAGGCCCCATCCGAGCGGGGCAGGGCAGTCACTGGCCCTTTGCAGGCGTGCCTGGCTCTCTGCTCGCCCACATTAGCCCCGGTCCCGAGGCCACTGATGGGCTCCCATCTTCCTGGAAGGGGCCGGCCTTCCTCCGCACGCCTGCAGGCCTCAGCCCTCTCTTCCCCTGGGTCCCCTTTAGCTTCCTCTTCCTCTTTCCCTTATTTTCACGCTGTGCCCCCTTTTTCCTTCCATTTTTGCTTGTCTTTTCCTTTGCCCTTACTATTATTCTTCAGGTTCCCCCCTACCCCCACCCAACATACACATTTTAAATCTTATTTCAAATCTTCCTACTTAGTTGTCTTTCTCTTGGGGAGAAAAGCACACATCACACACTTTCTGAAGGGCGGGAGGCTTGAGAAGTCACAGACTGGGAGCAAAGACAAATTTGGGAGCAGCTAAATTTAGTCATTTCAAATACCAGGTGAGGCCTTAAAAGAAAAAACTTCAGGCTTCAAATGTGCTGTGAAAATCTCCCGGTAAGGATTCCTCCACAAAAGGCTAGCTGCGGCTGCAGGACTCACCTCTCAGAAACAACAGGCAGAGAAGTGGTCAGCTCTCAGCAGTCCCTTCCCTAACACTCTGTCAGCCAGTCAGTACTGTTTTCTTAGACACTCAGGTCTCCCAGGAGCACTGCTTCCTCCTGGGAACACACAGGAGAAACGGCATCTTCTTCAGGCTGAACTGGAACCAATGGGCGTGCATTTCCTAGGAGCACGTGGACAGGATCGGCCACACGAGCTGGGAAAGCAGACTGGGAAGGCCAGGGTGGATTGTTGCTGGGCATGCCCTCCCGCCGCCTCGCAGCTGCTTCCAGGGCGGAGGGACCATCTCTTCTGCCCTCAGGTTCCCAGCCTGTCTAATGCCACGGACACTCATGTTACAGAGTCCTGCTCGTGCATGGTCACGAGCCAGATGCTGCCCAGCGGATACGACCACACACCTAAGGTCACTTTTAGGAAAATCAGAATTGGTGTCAGGAACGTAGGAAACAGGGATGATTCCATGCTTTCTATAGCCGCTTGACTTCCCTGGGGGAGGTGATACTGGGGACAGACCTGGAAAAAAGTGACCCAGAGAGGAAGCAGCATTTGTGGGGAGTTTTGAGGAAGCAGAGCACCCTCCACCCCACCCTACTTGCCAAGAAAAATTTAGAATGACCCCTTTCTAAAAGCAGAGGACTGAAACACAGAACTCTCGGGGCATCCTGTTGACTCAGGGGATCAGCGTTTACCACGAACTGACAGGAATTCAACGAGAAATGTATATGAAAGCAAAGCAGCCTGCAAACTACAGCACGCTGCCCAGTGAGGTGTCAGTGCCAGGAGGCTCAAAGGGACACTCAAAGGCCAGGGCTAGCATGGACATGGGGTGCCCGCAAAGCCAGTAGACAGGCATGGTGCCCAGATTATATCTGTATCTGAAGCTGTCTTCTCGGGCACTGAGGAAACCTTATATAATGAAGTTAACATCACAGAGCACTTTCCTTTCCAGGGCAGGGTTCGCCTTTCTGCCTACCCAAAGGAGGCCTTCTGGTTACAGTATCACCTAGGATCTGATCTAGCTCTTGTGGAACACACTGAATTATTCACTAGCTACGGATACTGGCCCAGCTCGGGGTCCCGGTGGCGGGACATCTGAAGAGGTCGAAAAGGATGCAGTGAGCACAGTTCCCAAATCACGACCTGGAGGAAGGTCCAGGAGACAAAAGAAGCAGGGGCAGCAGACCCAAAGTGTGGGGGACACGGGTGTAGGGGGCTGCTGCGGCAGCTGAGGGGTAGGGAGGCGGAGAACAGTCAGACCTGCCGCCTGTCACACCCTGGGGCCTGTCACTGGAGAGAGAAGGAGGTCCGAGAAGCCTCCTGTTCCCCAGAACTTCACTCCCTGCCTCCAGCCCCCACTGCAGCTCGGGGGAGCCCTGGATTCCTCGGAGCTGCCAGGAATGCAGCGGGGTGTGTACAGCCTCCCTGCTCCTGTTTCAGGGTCCTCTGCCCTGCAGCACGGGTAGAAAGCTTAAACTGTGCCTTTGAAGAGCAGGAGGCGGAGCAGGGATCAGGAAAATGATACTGTATTTCTATCGCCTCATCTGGCACCGGGGGGACCAGGGTCATGTTTCGCATCGCAGGCATGTGCTGGATCTAAACAGGAATGTGCGCGGGGGCGGGGGAGACCCGGGCCAGCTCCCGTGAGCCAGCGCATACCGCCAGGGCCGGCTCCCTATCAGCAGGAGCGGGAGACAGAGCCTCCTCGGGCCGCTGCCATCAGCGCGGGCTTTGGGGGCCGACACACAAGCCCTGGGCACACCACCCCCTGGGCACTGGGGCGGGTCCGAGGGCTGAGGCTCCTGAGGAAGAAGGCTGGACCCGACAGGGCCTCCCGCTTGTGTCTGGGCTGGAAGCACCTCACCCCACTGGGGCAGGGCTTGGAGTCAGGTGCGTTGGGAAGGCATGCCATCTAGGCCTTGCCAGGTAAGTTGGACATTGTCTAACTTCACCCCTGTACCCAGGGGGCATGCTGTATTCCCAGAAGCCAGAGCTAACCTGGGAAGCGCTGGGTACTTTCTATCTGAAAAGAGTTGTGGATGTCAGTGTAGAAAAGATGAATAAAGGCTAGTTCCAGAGGCCAGCGGCCTTCTGAGCCAACTGAGCCCAAATTCCTGCTCTAACGAGGCTGCTGCTGCTAACAACCTCTGCTGTCAGAGCAGGGGGTAAGGGGCAGAGTCCTCCCTGTTCTTGACCCCTCTCCTGATTGGACAGGACCCCTAAAAGGCACAGGGGTTTCACCTGAACATGAGGCACTCAAATCAGACTAAAGAACGTCTTAACTCACCAGACACTATGAACACACTGGGAAACAGGGGCTTTTAATTACTGAGATCAGAGAAGGCGATGGCACCCCACTCCCGTCCTCTTGCCTGGGAAACCCCATGGATGGAGGAGCCTGGTGGGCCGCAGTCCCTGGGGTCGCTAGGAGTCGGACACGACTGAGCGACTTCCCTTTCCCTTTTCACTTTCATGCAATGGAGAAGGAAATGGCAACCCACTCCAGTGTTCCTGCCTGGAGAATCCCAGGGAGGGGAGAGCCTGGTGGGCTGCTGTCTGTGGGGTCGCCCAGAGTCGGACACAACTGAAGCGACCTGGCAGCAGCAGCAGGAATCACTGAGACAGGAAGCAGCAGGTCAGAGCAAAGCACGGAGGTGCCAGCCTGGGTCTGGCGAGCGGCAGGCAGCCTGGGCATCGCCCTAGAAGGCCCTCCAGAGGCCGCCGGGCTGGCTGCCCCCCATCTAAGGAGCCTCCCCACACACAGAGGAAGCGAGGAGGGAAGAGGAGGCGACGGGAGAGGGCAGCCGTCCTCCCAGCCCCTGGGGGTGAGCTCAGGCTGGCAGACCCGGCGGGCACACAGGGACTCTAATGCGGCTCTGAAGGCAGATGTGCTGGTGTGGACGGGCGGGCAGATGAGGCCCTTGGCCTCTCACGGAACCTGGCCACTCACACATGTCAGCAGGCCTTGCAGATGAACAGGCCAGCCTCCCCGCGCCTGGGGGGCATGTTTGGAAACCTCTCTCAGCAGAGCTGGCCCCAGCCACCTCCCAACCGGCTCCCAGACATAAATAAACCAGGCCCCTCGACACCTGCCAAAATCTGTCTTCTTGGCAGCAGCCTAGGGCTGAGGGCGGCCCCTCACTTGCCATTCCTGCCAGTAAACAGGGATGCTTACTTATGCCCCTTATTTACCAGGGCAGAGAGGAAATCTTGTTGTTGGATAAATCTGGCTGGAGTGTACAAAACAGGCTGTCCAGAGCCAGCTCTGGTTTACTCGATGGGAGGAACGCCCCTGGCCGCCCCGTCTGGGACCCAGAGATAGCACCTGGGTGAGGTCATGGCGAAGGTCCATGATGACATCATCTCCACGCCCTCCCCGCCCCCCAAAGCGCCAGGCCTCTCTCCCACCCTGCCTGCCCTCATAGCCAGGGGGCCTGTTGCTAAAGTCCTCCTGCCACTGGGCAATCTGTGCTGGTCTCCTAAGGCTCTGGACACCCTCTGTGAACTTCAGACACCCAACTGCCACAACCTGTGCCATGCCTCATCCTTAGGCGGACCGGCCTCTCTGCACAGACGGGGCAGGATGACCAGGGCAAGGTCAGGGCCAGGCTGGCAGAGCTGGCTGTGAGCTGTGAGCATGCCAGGCTCTCCCTTTCCTGAGGCCCTCCCCACAGCACCCAGCTCAAGCCTTCCATGAAGCAACAGCTACGGAGAGCTTCTCAACAAGGCCAAGAGGGAAGCAATGAGCCAGCCAAACAGGGGAGAAACGGAAAACAAGTCTCTGACCTCTGCGAGGACAAGCCCACTCTCTGAGAGTCCGGGAGCAGGTTATCAAGGCAGGACAGGAGAGCTGCTGGGCTTTCCTGACAGGGCACTACGTTTTCTAAGAATTGCTGCTCAGCGAAAGAGAGACTGGGAAAAGGGGTGAGACTTCTCTGCTGAGGAACAAGCAGCCTAACTACTGCCACTGCACATACCACCAGTGGTTCCCGCTGAAACCGCCAGGGCCCAGGTTTCCAGAGGTTAAGAGCATACGCAAACGGGGAACCCAGATGTCACCGCATTCTCTTCTCATCTGCCAGTGTCCCAGTGCACCCATGATGATAACTTCCTGTATCTGCTTTCTAGATATAACAGTGGTTATCTTGCTCAGTGTCACACCAACAGTAGAAAGCAGAATGGCGAGGCTGAGATGACAATCTATTTCTGTTTTCAAAGGGGAATCGTTTAAGGCACAATCTCGAAGACAACCAAGTGGATCTGGAGACAAACCACATCACCAAGGCCAAAGCTGCTTCCGGAGACCACAAACCCTTCTCTGTGCCTCTGCTGTGCCCTGCCTTCCATGGGGCTCCAGGTCCCCTGCTTTCCTAGGGAGGGGCTGGGCTGAGCCTCTCAGAACAGCTGAGGAACTGAAGCTGCCTCCAGGATGTATCGGTAATTCAGCCCGTGGCAGGGCCGGCTCTGGGCCGAAAGTCAGCTGCTGGTTTCCAAACAATGGCAAGGGGTGTGGGTAGTGGGGGAGGCTTATGAATTAAAAATAGATGCTAGTAATCACCAGGGAGCTTGTAGAGAGCATGTGGGGCTGTGTGTTTACTAGAAAGAGAAGAATCCCTTCTATTCACGCCCAGAGATCAGGGCGGGACCACCACCAGCTTCTCACACCAGCCAAGGGCCTCTGGGTTTGAGGGTGTCGGCTGACCACACAGGGTTCGTTGGGGACTAGAAGACCCCTTTTCACAGGATGTGAAGGCACCCTCTCTTCTCAGGATCCCCCAGGGCCACATCCATTCCTCGGGGACAGTACCGGATCAGAAAGGATGTACACAGAAGAAGAAATGACAACCAAGAGATAAAGTCGCTGTCCTTGGGTGGAGGCAACTCGCTCACTACGGGTGTTGTATAAAAGGTCCCTGGCGGTTTTAGTGACTTAAGATCTCAGTTTGGTCTTGCGGACATGCTAGAAACACAGGGTCTAGTCGCCTCCCTGCCACAGACTAGCTAGGTGCCCTTAAGCAAGCAGCCTCCTGATTCCTCTGGACCTCTGTCTGCTCATCTATAAAATGGGGATAACAATACTGCTCTGACAACTTCACAGGGATGTCATCAGGATTAACCAGGCAATAGATGGGAAAGACTAGAGATCTCTTCAAGAAAACTAGAGATACCAAGGGAAGTTTCATGCAAAGATGGGCTCAATAAAGCACAGGAACATTACAAATCTAACAGAAGCAGAAGATATTAAGAAAAGGTGGCAAAATACATGGAAGAGCTATAAAAACGATCTGCATGACCCAGATAACCACAATGGTGTGATCACTCACCTAGAGCCAGACATCCTAGAATGTGAAGTCAAGTGGGCCTTAGGAATCATCACTACAGACAAAGCTAGTGCAGGTGATAGAATTTCAGTTGAGCTCTTTCAAACCCTAAAAGATGATGCTGTGAAAGTGCTGCACTCAATATGCCAGCAAATTTGAAAAACTCAGTAGTGGCCACAGGACTGGAAAAGGTCAGTTTTCATTCCAATCCCAAAGAAAGGCGATGCCAAAGACAAACTACCACACAATTGCACTCATCTCACACGATAGTAAAGTCATGCTCAAAATTCTCCAGGCCAGGCTTCAACAGTACGTGAACCAAGAACTCCCAGGTGTTCAAGCTGGATTTAGAAAAGGCAGAGGAACCAGAGATCAAATTGCCAACATCTGTTGGGTCACAGAAAAAGCAAGAGAGTTCCAGAAAAACATTAACTTCTGCTTCACTGACTACATGGATCTGACTGTGTGGATCATAGCCAACTGTGAAAAATTCTTTAAAAGATAGGAATACCAGACCACCTTACCTGTCTCCTGAAAAACCTGTTTGCAAGTCAAGAAGCAACAGTTGGAACTAGATATAGAACAACAGACTAGTTCCAAATTGAGAAAGGGAGTATGTCAAGGCTGTATATTGTCACCCTACTTATTTAACTTATATGCAGAGTACATCATGAGAAATATCAGGCTGGATGAAGCACAAGCTGGAATCAAGATTGCTGGGAGAAATATCAACAACTTCAGATATGCAGACAACACCACCCTTATGACAAAAAGCAAAGAGGCAATAAAGAGCCTCTTGATGAAAGTGAAAGAGGAGAGTGAAAAAGCTGGCTTAAAACTCAACATTCAAAACACTAAGACCATGGCATCTGGTCCCATCACTTCATGGCAAATAGATGGGGAAACAATGAACACAGTAACAGACTTTATTTTCTTGGGCTCCAAAATCACTGCAGATGGTGACTGCAGCCATGAAATTAAAAGATGCTTGCTCCTTGGAAGAAAAGCTATGACAAATCTAGACAGCATATTAAAAAGCAGAGACATTACTTTGCCAACAAAGGTCTGTACAGTCAAAGCTATGGTTTTTCCAGTAGTCATGTATGGATGTGAGAGTTGAACCATAAAAAAGGCTGAGCGCCAAAGAACTGATGCTTTTGAACTGTGGTGTTGCAGAAGATTCTTGAGAGTCCCTTGGACTGCAAGGAGATCCAGCCAGTCAATCCTAAAGGAGATCAGTCCTGAGTGTTCATTGGAAGGACTGATGCTGAAGCTGAAACTCCAATACTTTGCCCACCTGATGCAAAGAACTGACTCATTAGAAAAGACTTGATGCTGGGAAAGATTGAAGGCAGTAGGAGAAGGGGAAGACAGAGGATGGGATGGTTGGATGGCATCACTGACTCAATGGGCATGAGTTTGACCAAGCTCCAGGAGATAGTGAAAGACGGGGAAGCCTCGTATGCTGCAGTCCACGGGGTCACAAAGAGTTGGACACAGCTGAGCGACTGAACAACACAGGTGACAAAGCTTTGGAAAGATGAACCTTCTAAATAAGCATATAAAACAGTCACAGGAATAACCATTTTCCCCATTTCCATCCTGCACCTAGGGAACCATCCCCCAGTGGGCTCACCCAAGAGTCTGCAGTCATGTCTTCCACCAGCAATAAAGAACAGAACCCTGTCTGCCTCCTGGATATCTTGGGGGCAATGTGAAGACCAAATATGAGCCTTGTTGAAAAAACTCCCCAGTTGATGCCCTCCCATCCCGCCAGCCCCCTGCATTCCCACTCAGCAAATAGCAACAGACTTTGCCAGCCTCCCAAAGTGCCTACTGTGCACCCACTCCATCTGCTCAGACAGCCTCAGGACTACAGCACCCGCGTGTGGCAATGCCTACAATGATACAATGTTTCTCTCTCCTGAAACAGCTCCAGGACCAGAGACCCTGGCCCAGGATTGCTCTAGAGTGACTTTTCAAAGGTATCCACTGACTCAGCAGCAAGAGGCGGCCCTGGTGGCTGCTGCAAATAAAATACCTGCTCACTGGGAATTCCCCAGCAGTCCAGTGGTTAAGGCGTGGCACTTTCACTGCCGAGGCCCAGGTTCAAGCCCCGGTGGGGGAACTAAGATACTGTAAGCTGTGCTGCATGGCCAAAAATAACCCAAAACAAACAAAAAAACTTGCTCATGAAGGGTTGAACAACTTGGTTCCTGCTGCTAGGTCTCTCTGGGTCTCCCTTCCTTCCACAAAGCCACGTTTTCCTTTCAGCCGACACATCCAGATCTCATTCTTGGCACAGAGTTCTCTGCAGTTGAAACTAAGCTTGCAGATGGTTCAGGGCCATCGTTTTAAATACTCTATATGCTGACAACCCCTAAACGTCTGTCTCCAGCCTGGGTCTCTTCCCAAGACTGTAGACTCCAACATCTGACTGCTTATTTGGCATTTCCACATGGATGTTAAACAATCACCTCAAACGGAAAGTGTCCAAAGACTAGCTCTGATTTCTACCTCCACAGCCCCTCCACGTATCTGGTCCAACTCAGCTAATGGCAATTTCTTCTTCCCAGTGGCCAGGCCGAAACCTGTGAGCCCTCTCTGCCTGCTCCCCTTCTGCCCTGCTCCGCATCCTTCAGGAACCGTTGTTGTCTGATCTCTGAGGGGAGTCCAGAATCCAGCCTCCCCCGACTCTCACCCTGCAGCAACACTGGCGGCTCACCTTCGGGGCTTCCAACAGCTCCCTAGCCTCCCTGCTCACAGCCTGGCCTCCACACAGCATCCAGCGCCATCTCCTTAAAGGGGGTCCCTCATCTGTACAAAACCTATCGGCTTCTCATCTCACCCAGCAAAGTCAAAAGCCTTTTTCCTGACCCACTAAATGATCTGTAGCCCTCCCCGCCTGTCTTTTAAAAACTAACACAAACCAGACTGCCTCAACCAATTCTGTCCTTTCTCCCCGCCAGAAGAGCTGCCCCTCCACTTCCACCATCACCACAGTCTACTAAAACCGGTTTCCTGCCACAGTTAAAAGTGACCCTCACTGCTTGATACCATCTACATATGTGTGCAAATCCAGATCTGACCTTTCACTCTCACCACATTTTCACTTTGTCCTCCCTCTTAAAACTCCTCTGTCATGCTTCGACATCATCCCTCCCCAGGTTCACTCCTATAGACCTGCTGCCCTGTCCCTTCCACATCAGCTCTGTCCTTGGCCTCCATCGTACTCAACACTTGCTTCAAAGTCTCATCCACACCCAGCTCAGTTCCATCTTCCACACCCACTTTCTCTCCTAGTACCATTGATGAGAACTGCCAAAGGTCCTCTGAGTTTGTCTCTGCCCTCCCATCCTCACTGATGCAGCCTAGACTCCAGTGACAGCTCTGATAATGGTCTCTTTGACTGCACTCCTGCCCCACTTCCTAATCTGCTGTCTACACTAAGACCCAGCGGAGCCTCCCCCTGCCAGTTTCCTGCCTAACATCCTCTGACAATGTCCCACTCCCCCAGGCTCAGCATGGTAAGACCTGGTGGGATGTATCCTCTGCCTACCTGTCAATCTCCAAAAGCGCTGGACACTCCAACTGCAGTGAATCCGTGGCAGTCCTGAGCACCAGAGTGTTTTGGGGTACACTATACCCTTCCAGCACCCACACTTGCCCCGAGTCCTGTGGCTAAATTGTACTCCTTCAAGATTCAGCTCAGTGGCTTCCTCCCGAAGGTCCTCACCAACAAGTTCTCATATCCTGTCACACCCTCATCACCCTATTCTGTCCATTCATCCATCTGTCTCCCCTCTATTCAGTGAGGACTGCCCCTCCGGCTCATTCATTCTTACAGCGTGTAACAAGTATGCAAGAAATACTTATTACATGAATGAAAGGGTGAATACAGAACAAGTATCAAACTAGATTTTCTCCCTTTCAAACAGCCCTTCACAGATTCTTCCTCCATCATCTTGGGCTGGTAATAATAAAAACTATGCCACACCAGACTCTATTCCAAGCATTTGACATACATGAACCTATTTAATCCTAGAGCAATTCCACTATTACTATCTCTATTTTCAATTGAGAAAAACTAGAGTACCAAAAAATGAAGTGACTCAGGCAGAAAGTGGCACAATCACGATTGATGCTAGTCCAAACTACTGCCCGTATTGCTTCTTGAGAGCACGCATAAGGAAAACGCACCAAAATCCCTCTCAGCCTGAGCAAAAGGTGATTCTGAAAAACTAAATTCCTAAGCCAACAAAAAATCAGCTTTGGGGGCTCGCCTCTTGCTTCTGGCTTGGTCCACTCTCTGGCTCCTTCCATGAAACACAGCTCCACGGAGGCGGAGTGTCCGCACCCACCAGGCCAGGTCCCCGAGGCCCGAGGCCGCTGCGCAGCGGCCGGCCTCCGGGTGGGCCCTGCTGGGAAGGCCCGCCTCACCTTGTCTCCGAGGCCCTCGGCCTCCTCGGCCAGGAGGGCGCCGCCGTCGGGCAGCAGCAGGGCCGTGTCGGTGGTGGAGGAGGAGCGGGGGCGGCCCTGGTACTGATGCAGGATGGCGGCCAGGCTGCTGTCCTGGGGGGCCTTACGCAGGAGGTGGGGGCTGCCGCGCTGCGGCTCCAGGGAGCTGCTCTTGGTGCGCCGGCCGCCGCCGCCCCCGCCGCCGCCGCCGCCGTGCAGGCTGGCGCCCCGCTTGATGGAGGGCCGCGCGCGGATCTGCTGCAGCACGCGGTTGAAGGCGGTGGGCCGGGCGGGCAGGTCGTGCAAGGACATGGCGTAGGAGACGCGGTGCATCTCTGGGGAGCGCTCCTTCTCGTCCGGGGACTCGTGGTCCGACATGCCCTGCTGCGGCTGCTGGGGGTCCTGAGACGACGGCTGCTCCCTTTCCCGCGAGCGGCGGCGGCTGTGAAACAGGTGCTTCAGGCCGTGGCCGAACATGGAGCCCTCTGAGAGCTGCTGGATTTTCTGAAGGCAGAAAGAGGAAGAACCCGGTGAGGGCAAAGCTCTGCAGCGCCTAGCTGGTTGGGGGCAGAGGCAAGGGGTCTGTTCCTGGGGTAGTAGTGCATCTCCTACAGCCACCCGAAGCTGGAAGATCCCCACGAACGGCTGCAGGAAAGGGGCCACCCAGACCCACTCCTCTCTTTCCTAAATAAATGTATCCCCGTGGCTTCCCTCAGGACACTCCTAATCCACACACGGTCAGGGTTACGGGTCACGGTACCCTTGTGCCTACAGTCTGGGGCTCAGTGGCACGGGCTGGCAGCACTTGGCTTATAAGTTTTACCCCTCTGGACGGATTCTCCCTCCACCCCTGAGACCTCCCTCCATCTAAGCCGGATCCTTCCTCAAGATGCTCTTTTGGCCCAAAAGATGCCTCATTGCAATGCTCCCTGGGAAAATCAGGGTCATGCAATCAGATTATACTATTATAGCAGATATTGTTAATCACCTACCCAATATCTATTCTCCTTTCTTTTTTCCCAAATTGCATGGCCTTACTGTACCCCACTAAACATTCTTGCTTCATCAGAGGCCCTGGCAGCCAGGGGTAGCTACATGACACAGTCTTGGCCAATGAAAAGCAAGATGAGCTTTCTGAGCGAACTTTCACTTTTCTAATCAAGGCACTAGCCCTTCTTGCTTCTTCCCACCTGGAATGTGGAGGTAATGCTTGGATCATGCTTAACCAACACCCATCTTGGGAAAGCCCCCAGGGATAGGCCTAGGAACCTAAGGACTCTATGGAGTCACCAAACTGGTGACTTGGGATTCTTGGTTCATGAAATAAACAAGTCTATCTTTACCTATACAACTTTAGAATAATTTTCTCTTATTTATAGCCAATCTCATTTCTGACATGGCAATAAATTTTACTGAAGCTTCCAGGTTGATGAACACTTCCACATGCCAGGAGGGTAGCACATCCCAGTTCCAGGGCAACAGAAACTCCTGCACTCAAGACCTCTTCACTGGAGGTTAGCTGCTCAGGGCCTACCCTGTGCACTCAGGTTAGTCACACCTATGAAGAGTGCCTCTTCGTTTGGCTGTTCATTTGTATCCTGCATAATAACCTGGTAAATGTAAAAAAGTACACAAACTACATCTCTGGGCACACCTCACAGCGCAGGCAGTAATGCGACGACTTTCTCGACATACATATTAGAACCAGCTGTCCAAAACAGGGTCTTTCCACTCGGGCTGGAGCAAACCAAGGGGGCTCTGGAGCCCAGTGCTGCCCTGGCCCCAGGCTTTCTCAGTCCTGCCCCTGAGATGCCCCACCTGCTCCCCAGGCAGAACTGCTCACGGAGAGGCAGCCTACTACCTGGCCAAGACGAGGCCACGTGCGGGATAATTCTAGACCGCTGCTTCTGCGGCTCACGTGGTGGCACCAACCCTCAGCAGAGGACTTCAGAACCAGCGGGCGGAGGGCTGGGACTTGGAGGGCCAGCGGAACCCTTAACTTCTGAGAGGGAAACTCAGAACCAAGCTACCCAGGGCTCCATGAGCTACAGCAGGTCTTCATCTGTAAGGAATGGCCTCAGGAGGCAGCCTGTCAGCTAAGAAACCTTCCAAAGAATTACAAGTACTGGATTTTCTTTTTTTTTTTTCTAGAAACAAACTTACAGAGGAGAAAATGTGAACCACGCAGACACCAAGAGAAAACCATCTTCAGATCTGAATTAGCTGACCCCACTCTCACTGTAGGCTACCCACTCCAGTATTCTTGGGCTTCCCTTGTGGCTCAGCTGGTAAAGAATCACCTGCAATGTGGGAGACCTGGGTTCAATCCCTGGGTTGGGAAGATCTCCAGGAGAAGGGCAAGGCTACCCATTCCAATATTCCTGCCTAGAGAATTCCATGGACTAGGAGCCTGGCTGGCTACAGTCCATGAGGTCGCAAAGAGTCTGACACAACTGAGCGACTTTCACTTCCACTCTCACTGTTAGGGCTTCCCTGGTAGCTCAGCTGGTAAAGAAGCCGTCTGCAGTGCAGGAGACCCTGGTTCAATTTCTGCGTTGGGAAGGTCCCCTGGAACAGGGCATGGCGATCCACTCCAGTATGTCTGCCTGGAGAATCCCCATGGGCAGAGGAGCCTGGCAGGCTGCAGTCCATGTGGCTGCAGAGTCGGACACGACAGAGCGACACTGCTACTTTACACCTCAGCGTGGTTTGTGCAGACAGCTGCACTTACATCTGATGGCAGTAACTGCACGCTCTACTGTGGATCTGTGTCAAAGTGGAGCATTTTCATTTTTCACCCCGTCTGAGTAGTCTCACAATCCTTAAAGTAGGTGGGGCCTTTATAGCACCCATTTTACAGACCAGATAAGTTTTATCACCACAGCTCACTGTGAACTTACGGTTTACAGTTTTCAATATGCTGTTTCTCCTGTATTATCTCACTTGACTTTCCCAGAAACTAATAAAAGCAATAGCAACAACATTTCCATTTTTAGGTGAGGAGATTAAGATGATCACCACTGCTTCTTAAGAATCGGATCCTGGGGCAGCCCTGGGGATGCCAGGTCCCACAGTGCCAGGTCTCTCCCCGGAGCCATCATCTCTAGGGCCAGCTCAGGTAAAACCACCACATCCAAGGAAAACCACCACATCCAAGGAAGGCCAGACTGAGGCGTGCATTCTGCCAGACCTGGAAACCACCAGATCCTGTGGCCTCTGGACCAGAGACAGGCCGAGACACCCTCCCCCTCCTCAGGCCCAGGCTGATACCAGACCTTCCTGCAGACATCACGGATGGGGCCAGCTGGCTCTGGCACTTGCCCAGCAACTTCTGCCAAGTGGTCACATTACATATTACAAACGGTCTTTCTAGCATTCTACTCCAGACCTCTTCCTTCCCTCCCTGGCACTCCCAGCCTAGCTTCTCCAACACTGAGGCCCCTCTTCCACATCCACTCAGATACAGACCTCCTTCAAAAGAGGGCACTAGAGTTCTGAGGCATCTCCTCTCCCTGAGCCCTGGGAGGTCAGGGTAGCACTGGGGACAGCAGTCTGCCATATTGCTCTGCATCCAAGATACCTTGGGCAGATTATTTCAAACATCACACAACAGCGTTGTGCTGCCCTTCTAGCCTGACGCAAGCATAAGCCTGGGAGGCAGGTGTGTGTCCATTTTACAGATGAAGAAGTGTAAGCAGAGCACAGTTAAAGGGCTCATTCCATTCCCAGAGAAGAGTCTCCAACTTCCACCCAATGTGCCTCCACTGGCTCACATGCCGACTCTGAGACTAAAGCAGACACAATATTTACACAGGTCCCAGAGGAGAATCAGCATCACTGACTCAATGGACATGCGTTTGAGCAAGATCGGGAGACAGGGAAGGACAGGGAAGCCTGGCGTGTTGTAGTCCATGGGGTCGCAAAGAGTCAGACATGACTTAGCGACTGAACACCAACAACAATGGAGTAGTATCACAGGCAGGATCAAAACAGAATAAAATGCCGGCGCCACGGGGAGCTCTGTCCCCTGAACTGCAGTCGTGGATCTTCTCGTGTTATGTTGTAGGACGTGGGCGAGACCTGTAATCAGCGTAGGTCTTCCTTTCCCACCTTGCCCTCCGTTCTGCAGGTCAAGGAGAGCCAGGGTGACCCAAGGACCTTTGCCCCAGCAGCACTGAGGAGTCTGTTGAAGTCCATGGTGGGAAAGAAGAAAAAGAACAAAACAAAGAATAATGGGGGGAGGGAGGTGGCTCCATACAAAGGGGTTTTCCTCACAAAGCACAAGGCAAGAAAGCAGGGTATACATGCATGTGGGTATCAGAGAGGAGATGGTTAAGGCGTTTTGACGTAACATGGCAAGTATTTAAAAAAACAAAACAAAAAACCCAGCACATACACATAACCAGCCACAAGTTTTGGAAATGAGGAAAACCATGGCGACTAGCTTGAGGGAACTCAGCCACCAACGCAGCAGAAAGCACCACCTGCTCTGACTAACAGGTTTCAGCTACTAAATGTCACTTGCTTCTCCACACTGACTCCTGCTTTTCCCCAGCTGCCAGGAGCCATTTTGGTGGCCAGACGGAGCCATGCATTTATTAGGAAGAGAGCTGAGCTGCTTCGGAGTGAGAGGTGGGACACAAACAGCTCTCCCGATCCACGAGAAGGAGCACAAACTGTCCCACAACTGCCCCGAGGCCGGAAGGGAGGCAGAAGGCAGAGCGCCGCGGTGCCAGGTGCCCACGCCTGCAGAGGGAAATGAGGCACGTGTGCTGCCCTCCCCTGACTCATATTTAAGGGCAGGAAGGGCCCTGCCTTCTTGGGGTGCCATCACCCTCTCAGGAAGAAAGGGTGGACTGAATGGTTTCCGAAAGACCTTTCCTGAGAAGCCTGTGGTCTCTGAACAGTTAGGCTTCATCCGTTCTCCTCCCTGGGTGTGGGTCCCCAAAAGGGGAAGTCTGCTCCAAAAGCTGCAAACACAGCTGCCTGAGGTCAAGAAAAACGCTTTGGGTACAGTGACTTTGGTACCATCTGGTTAAAAATAGCCAAAAGTGGCTTCTAATTCTTCCAAGTCCCTGTGTTCTTAACAACTCCCATTAATGCTGAAAGGATCTTTAAAAGTGACGCTAGCCTATAGCTAATTACCCCACCTGGCAGCTACCTGCATCTCCCCTCCTCCCAGCTGGGTTTGAAACCACCCTCTGCCCCACCACTGGTTCAGCAGGGAGGGTTCAGTGGGGTGACTGGGTCACTGTGAGCCTCAGCAAGCCTAGGTCGCCAACGTTCCTCTATTTATAGGGTCTCTATGGAAACAGGGCCAGCATTAAAGAGCTAATCACGGTAAAAACCCACAGAGTCCCACTCTTGAGATAAAAAGTGGATTGCAGAAGTCTCCAGTTGCCCTTAAGAAGCCTTGGGTGGGGAGCCTGGGGCTGGAGCAGGAGAGGGGCAGTCACCCCAGGTCTGGCGCTCCTGGCCATAGTGATGGAGAAGAGTGAGTGGCTGCAAATGTCTCTTAAAAACACGGTGATGAAAGACATTTGGAATCATTTTTTTCTTCCCCAGCAATCCAACTGACATTAAAAAAAAAAAAAGAAGAAGAACAGATTTCAACTTAGGGGCGAATGATTTCCCCATTCTCAATTTTCTTGAAACTTCTCATTCTTTTACTGCTCAGAGAATTCTGCCTGGAGTCAATGCAAGTCAGGCCAAGTGACCTCATGCAATGGGTCTTTAGGCAGAATTGGCTCAACATATATCAGCATAAAAGATTCTAATTAAAGTTATCTTCCTGGTGTGCCCTCTCTCTGACTCTTCTCATCCTACCTTCACCACCCACCTCCCCTGCTCCATTCAGTCCTCTCGTAGGACACCAGTCTAAAGAGATCTCACCACCCTGTTCCGAACTCCAGAGAACTCATTACCTACACCATTCATCTTGCCATTAATCTGACATGGCTCTCTCAAACTGTTATCCAACTTTTCACCAGCTTCTGGATGGAATCCTCAATGAGCACACGGAGGGCAGGAGCTACATCATCTATCATCTCTGTGCCTCCAACAGTAGCGGGCAGAGACCTTCACACCAATATGGCCGTTGAAAGTGAAAGTGTTAGTCGCTCAGTTGTGTCTGACTCTTTGTGACTCCACGGACTGTAGCCTGCCAGGCTCCTCTGTCCATAAATTCTCCAGGCAAGCATACTGGAGTGGATAGCCAATCCCTTCTCCAGAGGATCTTCCCGACCCAGGGATCAAACCCAGGTCTCCTGCATTGCAGGCAGATTCTTGATCATCTGAACCCCATCACTACTTAATAAATTTCTGAGCGGAAACTATTCACATCTACAAGATCATCTTAAAAAGGAGATTTAATCCTTAGACAATTACCTTTTCCAAAGATTTAAAATGCTCAGTTGCACAACTTTTTATGTCTAGCCCAGATCTCTCCTGCTGCAGTTTAAACCTCATCTCAGTCTGTCATCTCAGTAACTGCCAAGCTCTGGCTTCCTGGGAAAAGATGAACACAGACCCAGGAGCCTGAATGTGTTGACTGTCCTCACAAATGGCTTAGATCAAGGCTCAGGTTCTCACAGTCAGCTTTGTTTTCCAAGTGGACATCATTCAGGTAACCTGGCTGGACGCCTTTAGCCAATAGGTATGAAAAGTCAAATATTATCTTTTTCATACAATCACAAAACATACCTGTGACCCCTCAAACAGCTTTAAGTTCTTAACATGGAGAGAGGCTTAAGTGTTTGGTTGATAAAGGTGGACCCTGTCCAGTGTGGCCTTGTTCTAAGAATGCATCATTCTCAACTGTGAGGATTTCAAAAGCCATTTCTTAGAAATGAAAACAGACATGAGTTTCGAGTTGGCCTCCAAGACCACCACTGAGAAGCCACCTGAGATTTTCTTTCCCCAGCCCAGACACATTTTTTTTAAAAAAAAAAAACTTCAACCCCCAACTCAGGTTCTATCGGATGTTTCGGTTCCTTGCTGAGGGAGAGATTCTTGTTAATGGGTTGGCAGTGAAGACAATTAAATACACAAAAAAAGAGCACATTCTGTAGATGCCAAGCCTGCAAGGCAGTTCTCACAGGAACAAGGGCAGCTGGGGCTTCATCTAGAACCCAACGTGCAGCAGAACAGACAGCTTCATGTGGCACGTGCTTTCCCATTGGCCACCGATTTCTCCCTGAGTCCATATCCAGAATGTCTCCAAAAATTCCTGAAGGCAGGGGGGTGGGGGAGGGGGCAAGCCCAGGCCCGAGGCCCCTCCATGCTCCTCCCATTAGGTCCAGGTGGGACAAAAACAGACGCCTTCAGCATCCATCAGCCTCCACGGTGCCTGACTACTTACAGGGCTGGGGAGCTGCACCCAGTCGAAGAGGAACCGGCCTTAAAGGGACCTGGCACGTGCCCTTTCATGCAGAAAATGCTCTCTTCTTTGGTGATTCAAGTTCCACCCTCTACAGCTTGCTCTAAGCACCCCTCCTCTGATTAACCTCATGTTTCTGACTCCATCAGCGATGCTCGAAGCACCACTTTGAGCGGACTTCAGGTGTGGATGACGACTTTCTTGCAAGTGTTCCCTCCTGTTTGCCCGGAGGCCGAGGCAGCACTGGCTGCCAAAGAGCTGACCCCCGTGTCCTTACTCCCGGCTCTACCTCAACTGCACCTCTCCAGATGAAGCCTCCCGGAGGGGCTGCTCCCGCCTGGGGCTGCAGAGATCGTCACGCTGGACACGTCCCTTCTGCAGGACAGCTGGGGGCCTCCTGCTGCCACAGGAGAAGGCCACAGAGGGCCCTGCCCTACCACGGGAACCCTTCCCCGGGCCCCAGAGCCCAGGCACCTTTCCACCCCACCGGCACTCCCAAGAAGCTGCTGATCTTCTCTGTGGAAAAAGCAGAGAAACTGAGGCCCATAAATTTTATCAAAACCCTGGGCCTTAAAAATAAACAAAAGAATAGAAAAATAAGGAGAAGCTTCTTGGGAATGTAAACGTTCCCCCTCTCGGGCAGCAGGTAGCTGGGCTACCTATCTTACCCTTGTTATTGAAAGGGCACATACACTTTCAGACTCCTTTACATATATGTCATGTTTCACCATCTAAAGCGGGCTTTCCCACGGAAGGCCAGTATCTGCTGCCCTGTGAAGCCCTCGCCAGTGGACTCTCTCCAGGGGTGTTGCAGACCATGGTGCCCTAGTGCCAGCAAGGCCGCAGGCCAGCAAGGACAGGCCTACAGGCCTCAGCTGTGACTCGCCCTCAGCTCCTTGGTTTCGGATGGCTCTTCAGTCCGAGCTGACAGGAAGACCAGCGAATGGTGCAGAGGAAGGCACCCAAGTGCGTCCTGAGTTAGAAGCACTTCGAACCAGGACTGGGATGACACACTTAAGAGCACCCCCTTCTTCTTCTTGGAAAAAAGCTTAATACTGTTCAGAAGTCTCTGGGGAAATTAATCGCAGCGGTGTCTGTGAAAGGAAAGAGAAGCTCAGGGAAAGTCTAGGGGATGCTCTCTGGCAAGTCCATCCGGAGCCTTCCTTTCAGGAAAGGCTCAAGTCCTCCAGCTGCTCAGGGGTGGGAGAGATGGCAAGGTTGGCGACTTCCTCCCCTGCCCTCGGGCTTCTAAAAGGCCTCAGGGCAGGGCCAGCTGACTCTCGTGCTGAGCCACCCATCCCGGGCCTCAGCGACATCACCCCATGTCACGTTTCTAACAGGAACATATGCTCCATGCCCCCTTCTGCAGTTTTCCCCTGAGCTCCTCCCACTCCCACTCTCACTGGTGCTGGGTTTCCTTGCTGGAAAATCTCAGTGTACATTTGGTTAGCCAACACTCTCTGTAACCAGCCATCTAGCGTGTCCTCCCAGCTAGGAAGAAAACTGACAGGAGCAAAGGACTGGATAATGACCACAAATGAATCCAAGATATGAACTCCAGTGGTTCAACGGGGTCCAAGCCATAGGCCGAGGGGGAAGGTGATGTGACTGAATTTTGGGGCTCCTGTTGCAGGAGTGTCTGGTGACATCGCCCCTGAAGGTCACATCTAGTGTGTGGAGTGGCTGAGAAGGCCTCCAAAGTACCTGCAGAAGCTGCCTGTGGGGCAGTGTACTTTTTCAGGCTATGTTTCAGTTAGAGTTTTAAAATTGCTGCCTAACTATTTTTCCTTCTCACTGGTCCCCCGTGCACCCCAAGCTCGGATCCCAGGCCACCGCAGGAGAAATCTCCACAACACTGAAGGACCAAACAGGGAGGCCACCGGAGCCCCTGCTCTGGGGCTGCTCGGCAAGCTCGGCTCTCAGGGCACATTCGGATCGCCCTCTCCTCTCCTTTAGTCCAGCTTCCACGAGGTGCTTCAGACAAAGCCTTTGTTTTCCTCAAGATGGTTTCCCCCACCGCACCTAACCCGTCACGATGCCTAGAGCTGTCACAAGAGAGCAGAAGTGGGCTGAGGGGCCGAACATTCCTATTTCTAAAGTGTGAAATGAAAACAGAACCAAGCCAGAACTGCAGGCCGCTGCAGGCCAGACACAGGTAGGGGAAGGGGTGTTAACAAATCAGACTTGCCCCATGCGGGTACCACCATCACATCTAAAACAAGTTAGCTTCTGCACAGTGCTAGAGCCGAAGATGGGATGTTTCCATTGCCGGAAAACTATGCCAGCTCTGGAAAACACGTTTGGACGTACTTCAAAATTCCTAGTCCCTTTCCCCAGAAAAAGGCTCAGAAAAGTTGAGTGACTTGCCTGAGATCACACAGCAAAGTAAACTGCGATAGCCCCCAAGTTCATGTCTGGTTCTGAAGTCCCTACTTTGTAAACACGTGATAAAGCAGACGGAGATAAACAGGAAAAGGCCCTGCTTGTCTCCCCGAGCTCCCACGGAGCAGGCAGCAGCGAGGTTTTCCCTGTGCTGCCAGCCTAGGTTCACACGGCTGTTGTCATCTCAGAAATATGTTTCCTGATGGGGGTGGAGGATAACTTGGAAGGATAAGAAAAGAAGGTCTTTTCTCACACCTGATCTCAACTTTGGTTTAGGGACGGCCCGCATTTAATATCAAGTGTAGAGCTGTTGTTGCTATGTCTGCCCCAACCAGAATGAGAGTATCAACCACCACCCCACTCCACACACACACACAAAAAGGAGAGAGAGTATAAGAGGTAAGCGGGTGGAGATGAATGAGCTTCTTCCAGCAGCTTTATCCACAGAGACAAAGGCACTGCAGCCCCCACACCACCGCAAGTCCACCTTCCCTCATGAAGGCAGTGGGGGAAATGAACAGAGTCGGTGGTGGTTTTCACTGCGGCTGGAGCTGAATCGTGGGGGAGTTTCCAAGGCTGCTTTTCCCAGACTCAGGGTGAGGACCCCACCTCGCCAAGGAATCAGGGTGTGCTGGCCAGACCCATCTGGATCAGCCCAGAATGAAGCTGAAGTTTGCAGCAGAAGGCTGCCCCTTCCCCACGTCAGCACTAAGGCAGCCCTTTTCCTTCACCATCTCGTTGAAAATAGGAACCACAGCTCCTGACCACTCAGGGGGGCTCAGAGGTGGCAGGTGAGCCAAGTACCAAGGACTCTCCCTGCACTGCCTACCCAGTGGAGCTCATCTTACACGTAAAGCCAGCCCCGATCCTCTGAAAACGGGCAGCAGCAAAATCAGAGGTTGCAATCAAATAACTGCCACAAATTTTTAAGACACACACATGGAGGCAGAAGTCACCTTCTTACCCCTCCGCAAGAAACACAGACAGGTAACACACACAGGTAAGAGCACACTCACCTGCGCTCTGACTTCTGACTCTGTGCCGCTCAAGCCAAACGAGGAGTGTCATTGGTTTACTCTGGTGAGCTCCTTAGTGGCTGCTGCCATAGGAGACAGGCTTTATTTAACATAATGGAGTCCTTTTGCTCCCCTAGCCAAGACCTTGCACCCCTCCTGGAGAAAATCTCCCCAAGGCATCAATCTCCAAGGCGTCTAAGTTCCTTCCTTGGGCTGACATCTCTCTCAGCCTGGCGGTGAGCTCGCTTGAGAAGCCCGAGCCTGCAGCTCCTGGGGCAGCCCCAGCAAAGGTGCATTACTTATCACAGCTGCTGTTTTAGTTAATACAGAGACATACCCAGTGCAGCTCGATAATTGTCTCGGCAACCTCAGGCTGGGAAATAAAGGACTCCCAGCTGCATGTGGCCGCCTCTTTCGAATCCTGGTTCTCCCTGCCGGCACAGTCTGCGTGCAACTTGAACCGAGGCCGAACCAGCCCAAGCTCCAAGCGGCCACCTGCCAGTTCTCCACCCTGGGGGCTGGTTTAGCAAACCAGCCGGGATCTCCAAGCACTAGCTTAACCTCTGGCTCCACCTAACGGCAGGAAGCCCACACTCCCCTTTCACAGATGGACAAACTGAGCTTCAATCCAGGAAGGTCCCAGGAGGAAACTAATTCAGCAAATGGTCCTTTGCTTGGGCTCCCACCCTTATCATTTTCTTCCCCTTCCAGGGAGGGGAAGGGATGTCAACTTTGTAGTTAGCATTTTGGATTTCTCCAGCTCTTTGTCTGCGAATAGCTCTTCACACACATTATTCAAACAATCTCGGATGTGTGAGTCACTAGAACGTCTGCTGAATAATGAGGAACACAGAGGCCTGAAATAAGCTGAAAGACTGAGGCACAAATGGTACCTGGGATCTAGCCCAGGGTCTGGCTGAACACCTGCCCATCCTCTCTGACCTCTGTCTGGCTTCCCCATCACTTTTATCCTGTTACAGCACTTCTGCGTGGGGCGGGGAAAGCTAAGTCGCCGGCTGGGCTCTCAAGGGGAGGGTCTGCGCTCACCTTTAAATCGGGAGGCTTGCTTCGGGGACCCGGGTTGGGCGCCGCGGCAGCGCCCGCATCCGAAGTTGGCCCGCCAGCAGAGTTAGCACCCGCGGCCTCCCCAGGCCGGAGGTCCGCACCCGGCAGGTGGCAAGCAGCATCTTCCAGCCCGGCTCCATCCTCCTCGCCCTGCTGTTGCTGCAGCTCGTCCGATTTGCACCTCTTCATGGTGTAGATGGGTCGGCAAGGGGAATCTGTCCTTCCAGCGCGCCGTCCTGGGGGGAGACCTCACGCCCTCTTACACTCAGAAACGAGGCTCAGGGTCTAAATTACTAAGGAGGAGGGGAGTCGGGAGGATCACAATCTCTTGAATTGAAAAAATAAACCTTTTCAAGGGAGGGTGAGGGAAGGGCGAGGCGCGGGGAGCCTTGGTTACAGCTTGGAATAGTTCATCGCCACCCCAGGAGCGAAGGCAGGTCACAGTCGAGGCTGGGCAGCAGGAGTCCTTGGGCAGTCATTGGAGCGGGAGGAGGAAGACAGCCCCTGGCCCCCAAACTTTCTGCTTCAGGGCACGCGCAGGGCGGAGGAGAACCGAGCGGCACCGCGCATCCCTCCCGGCGGGCCGGGCTGCTGGGCGCGGCAGGCATGGGGCGGCCGGCCGGGCAGGTCCTCGTCCGCCGCCTTGGCGGCGACTGCGGTCCCCGGCCCCGCCGCGGGCCCCCGGCCCGCACCTGCCGGCGGAGGAGCCCGCAGCGCGCCCCCGCCCCGCCCGCGCGCCCGGCCCCCGCCCGCCGCACCGCCTGCTGCAAAGCCGCCGCCGCGGCCTGAGCCCGCGGCCAGCGTGCAACCTAGCCGGCCGGTGCGGCGGCCGGGCGGGGGGAGGCGAGGCGAGGAGGGCGTGACGACGGCCGCGGGCCAATGGGGAGCCCCGAGGGCCGGGGGGGCGTCGCGGCCGCGTGCTTGGGGTAGGTTGCACCGCGCGATCCCCCAGGAGCGATCCGGAGGGCCGGAGTGCTGCGTCTTAGCATTGCGGACCGCGGGCTGCGGAGTTGAGATCAGGGGCGTCGGGCCACCGAGGCGCGATTTTAGCAGAAACACCCGAGGGACCCTTCCAGGAAACACTCTGTCGGGGTGTCCCCCACCCACTCTTCTTATTTGGCGGGGAGGAGGCGCCGTAGGGATGCTTATCATCACGGCTTTTTTGCTCTAACTTCGCATATTATAGCATCTCTTCGGTGAGGAAGACGCAGATCCTAAGACCCTTGATCTGAAACGCCGACAGATTGCTACTTTCAGAGCTGCAAATGCAAAGGGAAGGAAGAGAGCGGGTGTTCTTCTGCCCCGTCGCCTCCTCCCCCAATTATCTAGAGAATCTCAGCTCTGAGCTCAGAAATAAGAAAGCATCTCATTTTTGAACACAACAATGTATGTGAGAGTTTTTGCAAGCTGTGAAGCAGCTTTTAATAAGGAGTTTTAATGGCAGGAGGTTGAAACATGGAAGGGAGGAAAGGAATTCAATCGCTTTCCCACATAAATCTCAGCCAAATTGCGCCGAGTAATCTGGAGGCAGAAGAGAGCCAATACTGGGGTTACCAAGAGATGGAGCTGAGTAATAATACCAACTCTATCCAAGTAGCTACCTGTGGTTGTTTATACCATGGGTTTTGCCCACTCAGCAGCCTAGATGAACAGTTCTGGAAGTAGGTGCCAGGACCAGCAGCATCAGCATCACCTGGAAACTTGATAGAAATGCAGATTATTGGACACCATCCAGACCTATTGAATCAGAAATAGTGGGCCCCAAGATCTGTTTCAACAAGTCTTTCAGGTAATTCTGATGCATACTAACGTTTGAGAACCACTGGCCTAGTCCGTAGTGAAGGGGCCACTTAGTACGTGAGTCACAGTGATCTCTGAAGCGGTTCACAGTTTCCCAAGCTCTTTCACACCCATAGTACCATTCTAGCCTCACTTCAGTCCTGCTAGTCTGTGAGTTTCCGGACTCTGTCTTTTTCCCATTCCAACCACTCGTTTTAATGTGTGTCCTACAAGAGCCTAAGTTGTTAAGAATTTGCTTCAGCCAAGCAGCTACTTTCTAAACAAGGCAGCTCCATTTTTAGAACACAGAAATTTAGGATGGGCTAGAAATGTAAAGCCCCCTCCACCTCCACTACACAGTGTCAGGCACAATGTGGCAAAAGAGGCCGCAAGTCTAGCATTTTCAGCGGTGAGGGAAAAGCAGAATGCCAGTGAAGTCTATGGGAGGACAAGGCAGAACCAAAAGCAGAATGCCAGTGAAGTCTGTGGCAGGACAAGGCAGAACCAAAAGCAGAATGCCAGTGAAGTCTGTGGCAGGACAAGGCAGAACCAAGCAGGGCCGACAACCCTGGTGCAAGATGTCACTGTCCCCTGATGGCTCACCTCAGGGAAGTGGCAAATGGTGAGTGCATATGGACGCATGTTCATGACCTGACTCTAGGCCCTAGAAAAGTGCAGGCTGTCAGTGTGAAGCTTAAAGGAAGCAGAGACCATTATCATTCTGAATTACATCTCCTTCCCATACTAGGTTGAAGCTGACTTTGAATTTTCATGTACACATAGCATGATGTCCAGATTTCCTGTTTGTGCCCATATTTTCTGAGGAGTAATGCAGGTCAATAAAAAAGTGGTGTGTTTCATGAAATCAGCCAATATTTTACATTCCATTTTGGAGAGACAGCGTTGAGAGGTTATGAGCTCAGCTCTGCAGCCAGTCTGCTTGCGGACAAATCCTGGCTCTGCCATACACTAACCGTGGGATTGGAGGCCAGTTGTCTAACCTCTTTAAGCCCCAGTTTCCTCATTTAGAAGTGGGGATACCAACCTTATAGGGTGTTGGGTAACATAGGGTGTTATAATATATGTAAAGCACTTATACATTGCCTGGCAGGCCACAGCTTTAAACAGAAATGTCATCCAGCTTCAAAAAGTTGAACATTCCACTCCAGTGATTCTATCCTTGGGAGTTCAAATGTGTCTCACCCACTTCTGACTTTCATTGTCATATTATGCTGCCAAAGAAGTTTGGGTGAGAAGTTGTGTAAAAAGCTACGTGACCTGCAACCACCATTTTGAAAACGATGACAAATCTTCATTAGCCATAGTCATTACTGAGTACCGAAAATAAAGAGAACTTGAAAATACTTGGATTGAAATTTTATTTAAAGGGCTAGATTATTCTATTAAAGGTTTCTTGGGAAAATGTAGGCACATACTATATTTTGATGTTCACGATAAGATAAAAATTTATAGGTTTACAATACAAGAGATTATATTCAGTATGTAGAGTAGCATTTTCCAGTTTACTTTGGTTCCACTGTTATAAATAAATAACATGATATAGTGGGAAGAACACTTGTCATGGCATTAGAAAATTCATGTAAGAATTCCCTGCATGTTCTTGGGCAACCAAATCCCTTAGCCTCTCTTATCCTTGGTTTTCTCTTCTGTAAACAGGGGCTAATAATATCTATCCTTACGTGGTTATTGTAAGGATTAAACTGAATAATGCATGGGAAAACACTTGACACATAGGATGTGCTCAGTAAACCTGAATGAAACAAAAGTAATTAACAAACTTGCCTAAACCCACTGTCTGCCACATGAAAAAGGTGGGATTAGCCCACTAAGCTTGAGGCTTTTTGTGAAAGGAAATCCCAATTAGGCTGCTGAAAGGGGACACTCCTGGTAATATCAAATTTGCTGAACTAGTAAGTGTATAGACAAGGAGAATAAAGATTAGGGTTACAGAATCCTGTTCTCCTTGTCAACAGCCAGTTCATTTACCTTGAAAATGATGAAGTCTTAATTGTTGAAGATAAAGAGTCAAGATCAACAGGTAAGCATAAATTTTTCTTTTTTTCTTTTTGTAAATGCAATTAATTCTAAGAAATAAGACTTCTCTTTTCCCAATAGCAAGAGACAGGAAATTGTTTCCTATTCTGTAGGAATTCATAAAAAAAAAATTAAACATCAAGTGGGTTGTCAGAGAGCTATTTTAAGATTTAGCATATTAACTAGAGTTCTTTGCTTAGAAGGTAAAAGTACTCTCTTCAGATATTAAATGTAATAATTTTGGTCACTGTATTTTGATAACAACATCATTACAAGTGTTCCTTTGCTAAGATAATTTTCTTCCCTTTCTTTTGGAGATTTCCACTTTCGCTCAGCGCTCTCCCTAAAAGAAACTGGGTTCCGTTGGCACAGGAGGTGTAAACTATGCAAATAACCGTCAGGGAGATTGGCGGAACAGTTGCTGACGTCACAGTCCCACCACCTGAGTACACGCTGTTTATTGGCTATTGTAAGAGGCAAGCAGGACTGGGAAGGCTCTGCATCTCTTATGAATTGGAGAAAGCTTTCAAGTCTCAACTAAATTTTATTCCATTTTTTTACTTAAAATGTGCTCAGAAGCATTTTCCAATATGTTATTACATTTTTCCATGTTATTCCATATGTTATTACTTCAACATATCTCTGTATGTCTAGGTAAACATTTTAAATGATTGTTTACCATTCTATCAAGTGACTATATCATGGTTTATTTAACCTCCATCCACCATATTCGCAGCTATTCATTTCAATTTTTTGCCTTCAGGTATAAAACTGTAATTACCATTTTTATTGAGAAATTGTGTTTATTATTTCCTCCATTGCATAGAGTCCCTGATACCTAACTAGCAGTGCTTTAAAGCAGTAAACCAGCCTGGTTTGTTACTTTTGTAACCATTTTTCTCCCAGCTTTCCTAGAACCTGAATGGGAAATCCAAAGTCTGTCTCATCCCTGGGAGTAGTGAATCTCCTATTTTCAATACAAAAAGGGGAAGCTCCTACTTCTAATTTCAGGTCGGATGCATATTCTTCATTCTGGGTGCTTCTTGCTTCTTCGTAATGGGAGAAAAGTCACAAGAATCATGGGCAGAACAGAGGAGGTTTGTGAAGCATAAACTTAAACCCTGATTGTCCTGCTCTGTATGAGAGCCCGGGGCTGGTAAAATGGCTGCTTTGTGTCATTTCCCATCCCCATAGGGAATACATACAAATCGCTGGACAATCTGTTACTTAAAGCTGAAAATGCTAGACCTTAAAAAATCAGAAAGAAGAGAAGAGAAAAGAAAGAGAAAATATCAGCATTGCTCCGAGAGTATTCGTTGTTTATTATTTTACTTCTGAGGATAAATATCTACAGCAGTTCCATCTATTGTTCTATGTGGTACTTTTAAATATAACGGTAAGAGCAAGCATAAAGAACCACAGGCGTTAGGCATTTTGCTCGGAATCCTGTGAACTCTCTCTTAATCCGCATGTCCAGTCCACAAGAGAAGTGTCACTCACCCTACAAATGAGATGACAGCACTTTCATAGCCCTGAGAGCTGCACTTTGCTGTTTGACTCCAAACCTAACAGCCTAGTAGTCTTTTCCTAACCACAACTTTGAGCCATTATTGGGGTAAAGAATTTATCAGTGACTATTAAGCTATAGTCAGATGCATCTCCATTCATTAAAAGATATTTATGAAATACATATCATTTATAAAGGCTTTGCAAGATGCTTGTGGGAGATAGAGAACAAAAAAGAGACATTGGTTCCTGCCTTTGGACTTAAAGTCCAGTTGGGGAAATGAGACACAAATAAAGTGTAAAACAACAACCTAAGATTTAAATGGTAATGTCTGTCAATACTCCTGGGGGAGATAATTAAGTGTCACAGTCCAGAGAGAGAGGGAGAGATCTCCATGAGGGGTTAAGATGACTCCAAGTAAGAGTCATTCATCCATGAGTATTAATAGGATAAAATGTCACTTTAGGATGATTCTGAAGCCTTTAAGTAGGTGAGAACTGTATAAGTCTTCCTGAATTTAGAATCACTCAATATTTGGATCTCTTTAATTTTACATCTGCATGTTTTAGAGCTTTTATGGCATATTAGTGATGAGGAAAACTTTTTTTTCCTCTCTCTCTATTGCCTGGGATCGCAGAGCAGTGTTTCTCCAAGTGTGGTTTGTGGACTACCAGCAATGTAAATTGCCTTGAAACTGAGTGGCACATGTTGATTCCTGGGCCACCCCTAAACTAATGGAAACAGAATTTCTGGGGTGGAGCCTGAAAATCTGCACTTTAACCAAATAACCTAGGTGGTTCTTATGCTCACGAAGATTGAGAACCACAGATAGGGGAAGACTTGGTTGATCACAATTATTGATAGATTTGTGAATTAGCAGTAGCTCTGGTTCGATTCCTGGGTCAGGAAGATCTCCTGGATAAGGGATAGGCTAACCCACTCCAGTATTCTTGCCTGGAAAATCTCCATGGACAGAGGAGCCTGGCTAGCTTCAATCCATGGGGTAGCAAAGAGTAGGACACGACTGAGTGACTAAGCACGGCACAGCACCTTTTTATCAAAGAATATAGGTTTGGCATACACTCCCACGTAGTCTGTAAGGCAAACTTTGTGTGTAAGTATCATAATATCCATTTTATAGAAGAGGAAAATGAAGCTCAAAGAGAATTAAAAATTTGCCCTAGGTCACCTGGCTAGAAAGAGCTAGCTAAACCAGTTCTACTTGTCTTCAGTGTTTATGATTTTCCCACAATACCTACTGTGCCTTGTGCCTAGGGACTGAAATGCCTATTATATGTCATAAAATTTCAGGCTAAATCTTTTAGTACCTTCCGGTGGTTGGTACTCTTGTCATGTAAGATAACTAGGATTCAGAGATATTAATCAGAGAAGGCAATGGCACCCCACTCCAGTGTTCTTGCCTGGAGAATCCCAGGGACGGTGGAGCCTGGTGGGCTGCCGTCTATGGGGTCGCACAGAGTTGGACACGACTGAAGCGACTTAGCAGCAGCAGCAGAGATATTAATATACATCCCCAAATTACATTCCACCAGTTGGAATGGAGCTTCTTATTCTAATATGAACATGAAAGAAATTGCAAGTTGATCAGTTGTGTCCAACTCTTTGCGACCCCATGAACTGTAGCCCGCCAGGCTCCTCTGTCCATGGGATTCTCCAGGCAAGAATACTGGAGTGGGGTGCCATTTCCTCCTCCAAGGGATCTTCCTGACCCCGGAGTCAAACGCCGGCCTCCTGCATTGCAGGCGGATTCTTTACCCTCTGAGCCACCAGGGAAGCCTGGTGGCTTTTCCTCAATTTTCTCATATGACTTTTCCTCAATTTTACTTCCTCCTGAAATTCCTAAAACATTTTTCACCTACTCTTGGGGCTTCCTTTCTTTGGTGTTCTTTATCCCAACCCTTCGCACCTAGTTAGGAATACAGAACCATTAAGTGGAAGTCCAGGCTGGTTTCTAGCAGCTACCACACCTCTTCCCAACACAGAGCTTCAGTTTGTCTGAATTAAGAGGGAAATGTTAGGTGCTTGCAGTATCTTCTGCTGATCTTGTGACTACAAAGAGAAAAAGACAACTTAATCAAGGAAACCTTTCCTGGGAAAGGGGAATCACATTATCCCATGTGAGATCTTATTCAAGAGTATGCATGCTTATGTTATAAAGTGGTTTTAGGGAGTCTCATATGCCCCTAGGGCACATCCAAGCAGATAGAGGGACAAAGGGTTGTTTTCACTGGTAAATCTCTCAGGCTTGCCTTAAACCTCTCATAGAGTGCTGGTGAAAGAAGACAGTATTCTCTTTCAAGATGCAATGACATGGCATAATTCAGTAATATAGAGCTAGAGCCATATAAATGTCTGTACCCTTCCACCCAGTAAAACCCTCCTGGGAATTATCCTGGGAAATAATTCAAAAAAAGAAAAGAGGCAGCAGCACAACAAAAAAAAAAATATTTGTAACAATGAAAAAGCCGAAACCACCTAAGTGCCCAAGAATAGGGAGTGGATGAATAACAGTGGTATAAAAATATAATGGAATGTCAGGCTGCGATTAAAATACATAACTATGGAGAATATATAGACACAAAAAGCCTTCTTTAAATAATATAAAAGGAAAGCATTAGAAGGCAAATTGTGTTGAGCTAGAATAAGGGCTTTGGAGTCATATGAACGTGTTTGAACTTTGACAGATCACTTAACCAGAGTCCCAACTTCTTCATCTATAAAGTAGGGTTAGAAATATATAACTTTCCAGGGTTGCCATAAGAATTAAAGATAATATCAACTAAATGATAAAATTTGGATAAAGCCTATGTAAGGACAGAAGAGGAGTGCTAAGAAATAATCCTAAATTTTATGCCAAGATTTGAGACTATTGAAAATTTATTTGAAATGAATTATTTTTGATATTTTAAAGTTAATACTATTTTTCTTTTATTCCTTCTCACCCTTAAAAAAAGTCATACTCCCTATGCAGGAGATGTGTGTCCACATCATCTGGAAACCTGCTTATCGACCACTGAGCCCTATTTTGAGAACGGTTCTAGATCAGAGCTTCTGAAATCAGCTGCAGGGGAATGACAGAAGCCCTGAACACTGACACACAGGAAAGCTGCTCAGCTTAGAGGGCTGCTTTCCAAACGCTTAGAGATTTGTGTGAGGCTTGCTGGGTAGTGCCCCCTCTTTCCACTACACTTTGAGGATGGGGATGTTCTCATGACCAGAATGCCATCCATTCACCTTTGCTCCGGAATCCTAACCCTCACCTCCATTAAACCACCTCCCTGCAGAGCTTGATTCATGAGAAATGGGGTAGGCAGGAGGGTAATATGAAATATTTTCTTTTGGCTAAAACATATAGAGCATACTTTTTTTGTGGGGGAAGCACATTCTTTATATCAGGCATTGTATTTGGCATATATTAATAGATACATACTAAGCCGGTTAGAATATGTTTTGGAACTCAGGTTTCAGAATCTTCCAGAAACCCTCCATGAAGGTAACATAGACAAAGGAAAGGGTATGGATAGGTTTGCAATTCTCCATCTTTCTCCATGCAGATCAGCCCATAAAGATAAAAATATAACCTGCTACAAGGTCTTATGCTGGGCAAGCAAAGAAGTTAACCAAAAATGAGTTCCATCAAAGTGGCAGGCAACATAGTGGAAAAAGCATCAGAAACACTTAGATGTGGAGAAGCATTACCAATCTTCCAATCTTATTGATGAGAAATGAATTGTAGCAAAACAATGTTCAGGGCTTCCTCTGGAAAGGTTTGAGTCAGTTACTCTTAAAAACTTCTGGAAACTTTGTTCTTCTACTTGGCAGTAAAACAGATGACCTCCGTTTGGGGTTAGACTAAATTTCTTTTAATTGATTGTTTTCCTTCCCATGCTGTGCATCCTAACAGCCAGGAATGCCAGTGATGCAATATTCAGCATTGGAATGATACTTGATGTATAATTAAATAGAATGCACTTAGCGATTCAGTTTTATAGACCTTTAATCTTCAAGTTAATAAACCTTCATGTAGAGAATCTCTAAGTAAAATCAAAATATTCTTAGAAATACGCGATTTTCCTTGGAAAAATATATAATCCTGAATGCATTTACTGTAGGTAGGAAAGAAACATTTATTAAGTATTCTTACGTCCAAGGTAAAGTACTAACTGCTTTATACATCCTCCTTCTTCCGAATTCTGTGAGATAAGCGTTAGCTTCACTATACAGATAAAGTAACTGAGAGAGACTCCGAGAAGTTAAGCGATTTGCCCCAAATCACAAATCAGCAGAGTAAATCACAAAGTTAATCATAGCTCAGACCAGAACTCAGGTCAGATTCTGACTCCTGTGCTTTTTCCTTAACTTTTACATTTCATTTCCAAAGCACTTTCTCTTCCTGTGAAGAGGGGATAGACGCAGTCCACCCTCCCCAAAACAGAGTGATGTTAAGCACAAGGACAGCACTCTCCCTTTACAAGTCACAGATCCAGGGCTGGAGCCCAAGCTTGTAGCGGTCATCGTCATCTCTGTTACCTGTTACCGAATGCTTTCTATGTGCAAGGCTCTGTATTAAGCATTTTAAATACTTCCCCCCCCCATTTCAATTCTCATTATAACCTTTTAAGGTGGTCATAATTATTATCCCATTTGATGACTGAAAACAAAGATGCAGAAGAGCTGATAACTTGTCCAAGATTATACAGGAGCAAGGCAGGACTAGAATTTAGGTTTGTAAAGATGATCACACAGTTGATAAAAAGCAGTTGTCATTTACTAAATACTTCTGTGTTAGACACTGCTCTTTCGTTGTTGCTGTTACTTTGGCTGCTCTGGGTCCGCCGGTGGTGTGTGGGCTTTCTCTAGCTGTGGTGCACGGGCTTCTCCTGTTGTGGAGCACACGCTCTGGTGTGCAGCCTCAGGAGTTGTGGCCTGCAGGCTGAGTTGCCCGACCAGGAACTGGACTCATGTCCCCTGCACTGGAAGATGGATTCTTAACCACTGGACCACATGGGAAGCCCCCGGAAACTGCTTTTTAAAAAGACTTTTTATTTCTACAAACTTTGAGATTTATAATCACATTGTTCTTTTAAATAAGAACCCTATGAAGAAGGTACCATTATTCCCATCTTATGGATGAGAACTAAGACTTATAGAAAATAAGTTAATGTCTCCAAGAGCATACAGACGGGACGGGGTAGAGCTAGGGTTTGAACGCAGGCATCTTTGAGTCCAGTTCTATTTTCTTAACCCTGAGGCTTTGCTGACTCCTGTTCTGCCTCTGCGCACCTTTTCTGCTCAAAGTGTGGCCCAGAGGCCAGCGGCGTTGGCACCCCCGGGAGCTTGTCATACATGTGGACCCGAACCCACCCCAGGTGTGCTGAGTCAGAGGCCCACGTGTGTCTTGTGCACATTAAAGTTTGGGAAGACTGCCCTGCAACACACCAGCGACGTACAAGATAAGCGGAGAAGGTAGCAAGATTGTCTAGTGATTCGCAAACAAGTTCTCTTGGAACTTAATTTTGAGCTAAAAGGAGATATATTCCACTGCTCAACTTGATAATGGTGATCTTTTCCCTAATTCATAGAGAAAATTAAGTTAATGAATTGTATTTTCTCACCTTCCATAATTCTTCCTCTCTTCTTTGGAGTCAAATATCACTTGCCTGTTAGTAATTTTAGAAGATGACAACAGTTGAACAAGCAGGAAATACCTATGGAAAACTCACATTGTTTGTTGTATTTTTTCTTTAATTTGTAGGTGCTTTTTAAAAAATATATATTTATTTATGACTGTGCTGGGTCTTTGTTGCTGTGCGCAGGCTTTCCCTAGTAGCAGAGAAGGGGGCTACTCTCTAGTCTCAACGCACGGGCTTCTCATTGCAGTGGCTTCTCTTGCTGTGGAGCAGAGGCTCTGGGGCACGAGGCACAGCAGGTAGGGTCTTCCCGGAGCAGGGATCAAATCCAGGTGCCCTGCATTGGCAAGCGGAGTCTCCATCACTGGACCACTAGGGAAGCCCTGTGGGTTTCTTAATTCTTGGACTTGTGATTGTGATTTTATATTGAATAGTAGAGAATAGCCATATCTTCTCTTAGTACACTTGTTCCCAATTCCCATTACAGAATTCAGTGTTAATGTCTGTTGGTGTTGCACAAAAAGCACTGATTCCCACCTATATGAACATGAGGATCAGGTCCGGGATCTCTCTAGCAATCATCTAACCTAGAGAAACTTACCATAGAGAAGTTAGAAAAAGTAACACGCGCTGTGCTTAGTCCCTCAGTCCTGTCTGACTCTTTGTGACCCATGGACTACATGCCACCAGGCTTATTTGTCCATGGGGATTCTCCAGGCAAGAATACAGGAGAGGGTTGCCATACCCTCCTCCAGGGGATCGTCCCAACCCAGGTATCAAACCCAGGGTCTCCCGCATTGCCGGCAGACTCTACCGACAGCCACCGGAAGCCCAACATTTCTTATCTATTCCTCTTCTTCCCAAGAGGATCAATATTAATAGATACAAACATAAGCTACTGGTTCTTTCTGGATAGAAATATGAGTGGTTTTAAAATATGTTTTCTTTTGTGTTTTTCTGGGATATTAAAAAATAGCTACAGTGAACATCCAGCAAATATCTAATGACCATTTACTAAGTGACAGGCACTGTTTTAGGTGCTGGGGACACAGCAATAAGCAAGGCAGATAAAAATCTCTCTTCTGGATTGGTGATTGTCAAAAGCTGAGGTGAGGATGAGGACTGGGGTGGGGAAAGTGATCAAAAGGCATAAACTTCCAGTTATAAAATAAATAAGTCATGGACATGTAATGTACAGCATGTCAGCTAGAGTTAATAATACTGTAACTGCATATTTGAAAGTTGCTGAGAGAGTAAATCTTAAAAGTTTCTCATTACAAGAAAAAAGCCTTTATGTATGGTATGTATGTTAACTTATTGTGGTGGTCATTTTGTGATATATACAAATATCAAATCATTGTGTTGTATACCCGAAACTAATATAATTGTTGTTCAGTCACTCAGTCATGTCTAACTCTTTGAGACCCCATGGACTGCAGCATGCCAGGCTTCCCTATCCTTCACCACCTCCCAGAGCTTCCTCAAACTCATGTCCATTGAGTCGGTGATTCCATTCAACCATCTTGTCCTCTGTCATCCCCTTCTCCTCCTGCCTTCAATCTTTCTCAGCATCAGGGTCTTTTCCAATGAGTCCATTCTTCACATCAGGTGACCAAAGTATTAGAGCTTCAGCCTCAGCATCGGTCCCTCCAATGGATATTCAGGGTTGATTTTCTTTAGGATTGACTGGTTTGATCTCCTTGATGTCCAAGGGACTCTCAAGAGTCTTATCCAACACCGCAGTGCAAAAAGCATCAATTCTTCGGCACTCAGCTTTCTTTATGGTCCAACTCTCACGTCTGTATATGACTACTGGAAAAACCACAGCTTTAACTATATGGACCTTTGTTGGCAAAGCAATATCTCTGCTTTTTATATGCTGTGTAGGTTTGTCATAGCTTTCCTTCCAAAGAGCAAGCATCTTTTAGTTTCATGGCTGTAGTCACCAACTGCAGTGATTTTGGAGCCCAAAAACATAAAGTCTGTCACTGTTCTCGTTGCTTCCCCATCTATTTGCCATGAAGTGATAGGACTGGATGCCATGATCTTAGTTTTCAGAATGTTGAGTTTTAAACCAGGTTTTTCACTCTCCTCTTTCACTTTCATCAAGAGGCTCTTTAGTTCCTCTTCACTCTCTGCCATCAGGATGGTGTCATCTGCATATCTGAGGTTATTGATATTTCTCCCAGCAATCTTGATTCCAGCCTGTGCTTCATCCAGCCTGCTATTTCTCATGATGTACTCTGCATAGAAGTTAAATAAGCAGGGTGATAGTATACAGCCTTGATGTACTCCTTTTCCAATCTTGAAACACTGTGTCGTTCGATGTCCAGTTCTAACTGTTGTTTCTTGACCTGAATACAGTTTTCTCAGGAGGCAGGGAAGGTGGTCTGGTATTCTCATCTCTTTAAGAATTTTCCAGTTTGTTGTGATCCACACAGTTAAAAGCTTTAGCGTAGTCAATGAAGCAGAAGTAGATGTTTTTCTGGAATTCTCTTGTTTTTTCTATGATCCAGCGGATGTTGGCAATTTGAGCTCTGATTCCTCTGCCTTTTCTAAATCCAGCTTGGACATCTGGAAGTTCTCAGTTCACGTACTGTAAAACTAATATAATGTTGTATGTCAATTATACCTTAATGAAAACCAGAATCTTGGTCCTGATATCAGTATCTTTGGGCCTTTCCTCTTGGGCTGCTCAGATTCCTTGAAGAAGACACTGTATGTTTCCTCTCTGAAGAATAAACATAACCAATAAACATCCAATATCCATTAGTTCATTTCATCTCCCTTTTTATACAGAGATCTCTGAATCAGCCCTCTCTGGAGAATAAGTACTTCAGTCTTCTGAGCAGTGGGGTCAGGGGGACAGCTGAAGAAAGGGAAGTTGACTTGGAGATCTGACTGCTCTTAAACAGCTTCCAGACTCCTTTTTAAAATCGTGGCCCAGGGTACAACCTGTACATGGCAGCCCTATTGTCCTATACCCCCACAGTAGCTAGTGGAGGTGGGGGGACCTACTGTTACCAGTTCCTGAGACTTGAGGTATTCTGCAGTATAGAGCAGGTTGGGTCTCAGCTTTTCCCACTTTGGGTTTTGGATTCCGGTTTTTCCAGGCTAGTAACTTTGTTAACACTTGTCCATTTGCTTTTCAGCTTCTACTTTGTTTTCTGGTTTTGCTACTGGCTCCTCTCATTGTTGCAGGCTTATGATTTGAAAAAATTCCATTACTATCATTTTAGTTGTGTTCTAGGATGGAACAAAAGTATCTGTATATTTATTTTCATTACATGTTTAACACTTGTAGCTTTCGGGAAACACCGTCCTATGCTCTCGTTATCATTCAGTTGTTATTCTCTCCCATTTGTCCTTAAATATTTGAAAAAAATTTTTTTTTACTTGTAAATGATTGTAATTTAGAAAGAGTTCACTGTCATTCACATCCTTTAAAGTTTTAAATAGCAGGAAACAGAGCTTCTCTGATGGCTCAGTGGTAAAGAATCTGCCTGCCAGTGTGGGAGACAGGTTCAGTCCCTGATTACAGAAGATCCCACATGCCATGGACAACTAAGCCAGTGCACCCCAACAGCTGAGCTTGTGCTCTGGAGCCCAGGAGCTGCAACCACCGAGACCATGTGTTGTAACTGCTGAAAGCTCGAATGCCCTGGAGCCTGGGCTCTGCAACAAAAGAAACCTCCACAATGAGAACCCTGCACACTACAGCTGGAGAGTGGACCCCGCTAGCTGCAAGAGAGAAAAGCCTGCGAAGCAAAGAAGACCCGGCGCTGCCAAAATTAGATGAATAAGTAGCAGGAGATAATTGATCACTTGCTCCAGCAGATCAAAAATGGAGATGAGACATATAGATATTAAAAATTATCTATCCAAAAGGTTAGTTACTGCTGCACAAAGCCTAAAGGCTTATCTACAGAGTACTTGTTAAACAAAACATCCTAATCCATATCTTGTTTTTCACTATTGGCTATATTCTCTGTGCTGTACAAAGTATTCTTGTAGCTTATTTTTCTTAAGATTTATTTTTGGCTGTGCTAGGTTTTCACTGCTGCTCACGGGCTTTCTCTGGTTGCAGTGTGCGGACTTACTGTGATACACTCTCTGTTGCACAGCACAGGATCTAGGGTGTGTGGCCTTCAGTAGTTGTGCTGTTTGGCTCAACTGCCCCAAGGCACATGGGATCTTCCCAGACCAGGGATCGAACCACTGTCTCTTGCATTGCAAGGAGTCTCAACCACTGGACCACCAGGGAAGCCCAAGGCAGATCTTTATGTTCTGGTATGGAAAAGTCTGTAAGGGCAGAATAGAGTGTGTGAAAGTGAAAGTGTTAGTTGCACAGTCCCCTCTGGCTCTTTGAAATCCCAAGGACTGTAATCCACCAGGCTCCTCTGTCCATGGAATTATCCAGGCAAGAATACTGGAGTAAGTAGTAATTCCCTTCTCTAGGGGATCTTCCCAACCCAGGGATCAAACCTGGGTCTTTTGCATTGCAGGCAGATTCTTCACCATCTGAACCACCAGGGAAGTCCAGAGGGTAAGTACAGTATGCTATAGTTGGAGTTTTAAAAATATATTTATATAGTATCTACATTTGTAACAGTAGTTACCTCTCAGGAGAGGAACTAAGTGACTGGGAGACAGGCAGTAGAAGGAAGACTTAGTTTTCCCTTTCATACCTTTGGCACTATTTGAATTTTACACCACAGTCCTATACTACTTACTTTAGAAATAAAGAACTAATGAATAGTTTTTAAAAGGATATGTTCTATGACCTTTAGATGACAGAATGCCCTTCTAGATAGATAGATACTAGATGATTACTTCTATCTAGACATGTTTCACTCTTTCTTCAAGATGTTAATTCCCAAAACCCTTTTTGGACAACTGCAGCCCAACTACTCTCTCACAGGATCTCCTTTGCTAGAAATTATTGTATGTGGCAAATCATCACACATTGCTTTGTTACAGCATTTCTTCTTTTAAGCAGTATTGGCCATTTTATATTAAACTTTTCATTTTGTATTTTCATTTCTGTTTCATTGAGCCTTTTAGGGATTGCCTGGGGATCTTCAAGATAAAGAATGACCAGTGGAGAATATATGAGCAAGTAAAAGGGAGGGAGAACATGAGAAGGAATGGGAATATCCTCCTTAGGGGCATACTTCACATGCATTTACCAAGTAGAGATTCATGTGAAGCAGTGACCCCTTTTCATGTTAAGAGCCCCAATTGAAAAGTGAAAGTCGCTCAGTTGTGTCGACTCTTTGCAGCCCATGAACTATACAGTCCATGGAGTGGGTAGCCTATTTCTTCTCCCTGGGATCTTCCTGGCCCAGGAATCAAACCAGGGTCTCCTGCATTGCAGGCGGATTCTTTACTGAGCTATCAGGGAAGCCCCAAAACTCCTGATTAGGTAAAGCCTTCCCATTTCACATGGAATTCATCCAATGATCACAACATCACTTAGTCACAAGTGCTAAGAGCACTTGTACAAGGAATGAGAGGTTGGGAGACAAAAGCAAGCTCTTACTTCATTGATCTCAAGGCAAGGCACTGAGGAAGTTCAGACTCTGTCTCAAGTCACCTCTTAAATTTAGTTGAGGACCTACACTATCCAGCCTGTCCAAAAAGATATCTGGCCTGGATAGAATATTGGGGCTTTACAAAACAAGAAAGATAGGAGGGCTGTATGGAGAAGAGGAGAAAGAAAGCAGGAAGAGAAAAAGAGGTGGCTGTCAAGTTTTGTGTTCTTCCTAATTGTGTCCTGAGCTCCATGACAGTCTGTGTCATTAGAAGTCTTCCATATTAGCAGAAGGCAAGTTAAGATGATCAGAACTGGGTCCATATTAGCAGAAGCCAAGTTAAGATAATCAAAACTGGATTGGAAGGCTACTAACCTCAACTTCCCCTTACCAGCTCCATCTCTCTACTTCAAGAGACCAAATGAACTTCAGTTTATGGCTCTTTAACGACCCACACACCGCCCCCCCCCCCACCCCTGCAACTTTCTACACCTAGAAAAGGAAAGGCAAAACGAGAATGCAAGGCAAATACAAGAGTTTCCCAATTTTCAAGAAATTTTCAGCCGGTTCCCCGTATCTACTGTATCGCAAAGCGAGAGCCATTTAGGGTAGCCATGGATATAGGACTCATCTCAGTCTTGCTTCCTTCCTTTCCTATTAAAATCTTTCGCTATGATTTCAGCAAGGCACTCCCGTTCTGCAGGAGTCCGGGTTCTGCAGGAGCTGTCTCACCTCAGAGACACTTTTGTAGGAAGGAGAAACATGTTTTTAAAACCAGGGAGAGCGTGAGAACTCTGGATGAGACTGGGGGAGGGTTATGCCGGGTGTGTGTGTGGCGGGGGGGTAGGGGGGTTGGTCGCCTCCACAGTCTCCAGGTGTCGGAGCTCGGCCCTGGCGCAGACTACAAGTCCCAGAAGGCGCCGCAGTGGCCGGGTGCGCCGCCGACCCTTCCTCCCGCTCTCCCAGACGGTTGAGATAAAGGTTCCGCTCAGGGCGCGCTGCGGGTTGGTTTGTTTTGAACGGCGGTGACGGAGGCTGGGAGCGCGGCCGACTGCAGACGGGGGCGTCAGGAGGTGGATTCCTGCCGTCTTCAGCACGGGGGCGCGCGAGGAGGGGCGCCGGGCCTGAGGGCCGGGGGCCGCGCCGCGGAGGAGCGCGGGCTGCGGCGATGGAGGGCGACGGGGTGCCGTGCGGCGGCGAGCCGGCGCCGGGTCCCGGCCCGGGCGGCGGCGGAGGGCTCCGCGAGCTGTGCCGGGGCTTCGGCCGCTACCGCCGCTACCTGGGGCGGCTGCGGCAGAACCTGCGCGACACGCAGGCGTTCTTCCGCGACCTCCGCGGCCCGCTGCCCCGCGCCTGTGCCTCCGCGCCCGCCGACGGCGGCGAGGCCGCGCGCGGCCCT